>PVIH01026946.1:0-17847 GCA_004025045.1 Sigmodon hispidus | reverse complement strand
TTGGTTTGTGTGTCTCCTGTCACCTCTCTGGTCAGGGTTCGAATCCGCCCCTCAGAGACCCCTGCAGTTGGTTTGCTCAGTTCACTCAGTTCGGGGTCGCAGTAGGGATCCTTGCAGATACCCTCAGCAGCAGCAGGAGCTGTGGGTGTGGCCAGGTGCAGAGTTCAGCTGCCCCCTGCTCCAGAGTGTGCTGGGATGCTGCAGAGGGCAACGGTACCGGCGGCGGAACCGGAAGCAATGGGAGCTCAACTCTCCCTCCCAGGCCAAGTTACAGGCGCTGAGGCCTGCCGAACCCTCCTCACCTCTGGTCAGGGTTCGAATCCGCCCCTCAGAGACCCCTGCATTTGGTTTGCTCAGTTCACTCAGTTCGGGGTCGCAGTTGGGATCCTTGCAGATACCCTCAGCAGCAGCAGGAGCTGTGGGTGTGGCCAGGTGCAGAGTTCAGCTGCCCCCTGCTCCAGAGTGTGCTGGGACTCCGCAGAGAGCCGCACAGAACTTTCTTGAAAGCAGCAAATTATCAATAAACATTCATTGGCTTGATGTAAAATATCAATTATCAAGTAAATGCTAAAACTACAGAAACAACACAAATTGCCATCAGCACTCATGGTGAATGTTATTGATTGATATGCCTCAAAAAATGAAGAAACAATACAACATATATAAAACTACAAACATAAATTTAGTTCAATAACAAGACATAAATGATGACATGATATTATTACCTTTGCATAATGCTTACATTACAAAATAATCAAGGTGAAAGGATACTGAATACATTTAATAACTAGTGTTAATTAAAAGGCAGCAGGGTATTTATAGCAATGTAATTATATCTCTGTATTTTGAGTCTATGTTTTACATTTTTATTGAGATATATAATTCTATAAGTACATTCCTAAATGCATATTATACTTCAATTAAAGGCTTACATGAAATCTCCAAAAATATTGGGAAAGCAAACGTAAGTAATTTTAAATGTGAAACATTATGCCTTCTCATAAATCTTTCAATCTAATATTTAAAAATGAATTTATAGCTAAGTAAAATGTATACAACATATGCCTTTATATTATTGAAAACATACACCAGAATATCATAAATTATAATTCATTTTTCTTATTTTTGTCTTTTTCATAAAGACTGTCATAGTTTGGAAATATTTTCATAGTGTTTTTATTTTATAACCTTGTTTTGACTTTTGCCATTTAATTTGCTATTAAATGGTCAATCAGATAGATCTCTTGTTAAGATGCAGCTTTACACTATGTTCTTGTATTCATATAGGGGCTTCACAGAAGACAAAAATTTAACACCATCAGCCAGGAGGAAATATTAGATCTCAAGACATAATTTTGCTTGTCACAGCTGGGAATCTAATACACCATAGTGACAAATGCTGCCAAATACCTTACAGTATATTAATACAATGCCCCTCAACCAAGAATTTTCTAAGTTTGAGTGTCACAACAGCCTATGTAATGAAGCCTTACTCAAATGTAATAACATAGGCTATTGGAAATTTTAAAGCAATATTTTTGACCAATTTTTGTTGTATTTGAATTAAAATGACTATGTTCAAAATGAATGAAACTCTTAAAGATAATTCATGTGTTAGAGATAGCTCTTATATTACTTTTTTCTTAAATGTTAATGGTATGTTTTTATCTGTATTTTAATCTGGAAAGGTATTGTGATTTACAATAATTTTATTATTATTTTCACAGAATTGAAGAACAGAAGAATGTCTTGTCAGAATTTCAAAGAGATTTAAATGAATTTGTTTTGTGGTTGGAAGAAGCAGATAACATTGCTAAAACTCCACTTGCAAATGAGCAGCAGCTAAAAGAAAAGTTTGAACAAGTAAAGGTAATTTTGAATACTAAAATACCAAAGGCCTATTTGTATCAGGCACTTATAAATCTATTTTAATGTGTTGAATCATTGATTTGTTATCTATTATGTTATCTGTAGGTCATACCAATGTGTTTTCTCCCAACTATCAATCTACATACATGCAAACATACATGCATCATACATACACACATACTTACATACACACTTATATGTGTATACTTAGAAACATACATTTTCTTAATACATGCACAGTGCATGGCAGTTATTTTGAAAGCTAACATAATATTTTTAAAATTAATTTTAGTCTTTCAGAATTACACAATTTCAAATGATTTTGAATGAATATTACAACTGTCACACTGGTTTACATTCCATACTGGTAAAATAAACACAATGTATACAAAAGAATTTTTTCAAATATTTATATTATGACATCTGCTATTATCTCATCTGGTTCATTTATGTGACCAAACTGCACAAATAATTTAATTTTTCTTGGTTTGGTTTTAGAAAGGGAAGACTTTGGAACTTTAATAGTTAATTCATAAAGGAAAGAAGAACAAAAATTAATATTTCTCAGTGTCAAATAGTAGATTTATTTACAAATGAATTTTTAATAGTCATATGTAACTTTAGAACTGATTGTTATTCCTGATGTTGTTGATGGTTATGAAATAGAATGGAAATGGAATTGTTTATCAGTGACTCAGTTGTTTACTCAAGCATATTACAGTTCAAATTGACTATTTCTGTAAAACAAAAAAAAATACATTCTATCATGGCATAGACTACAAAGAAAAACAGTTTCATATTTTAGTAAGTAAATATTAAAAATACACTATATATCTCATATCATTCTATGTGTTTGACATTTCAGTACTAAAAGTTCCTGAGCCATTTGTAGAACATTGTATCCTTGGAAAAAAAATTAAGCCCAGTCCACTCTTAAAAGGCTATCTTTCCTGAATGTATTGATTGGCATCTATAGCATTATAATTGATAGTTCATTTTGTGGACATATTTGGCATCATTCATTTATAAATAAATGTGAATTGAGTATCTGTTCTCCTCAGAAAACCTATATAATATTTTCCAGAAGACTTTTCTATAAAGATAGATAAGGTCTTCATTATCCATTTCTGTAACCATTAGCTGTGTGTGTCTTTTGAAAAATGGCTTGCATGAAGAACTGAGGAATTTTTATACTTTAATGAATCTTAGTAGCTCCTCATTGTATATTGAAGTTCTAAATAAAATGTAGAAATGAATATTGTAATGTTTCCTTTGGCTCTGCGGGAAGAGGAATAACAATATGATGTTAAATGGAAGATCATAAATTTAAATTCCAGGGAAAATTTTCTTTTCTATTACTTATTGGTATTATATCATTGAAGTTTATATTTAAATCTCCTTCTCTAAGTTTTATTATATACAAAATTTCAACATAACTGCTTCAAATAATTATTTTTCATATTATTCTTATTTCCACATATAGGGATGAACTGAAATAATATATGTAAAGAGATCAGCACAGTTGACAGCTTGTGTATGACATTTTTGTGTCTACTCATGGGCATACTGTTGTATGGTATGACATGCTAAAATACTTGAGTTAATTATACAATTATACATATTGTTCTGTTTGGAAACATTGATTGTCATGTTGTTTTAGGAGTTCAACCTCTCATCTAACAGTTTTTACTTTAAAACACTATCAAAGTAGTAAAATAACGTTGTCATATGTAGGATGTTTTTCTACTGGATGAAGATGTTTCATCCTATCAGCTCTGTGCTCTGTGAAAGTATTTGGTATTCCAGGTGCCAGTGGACCTACAGTCAAGACACTTCACTTTGATATACTAATCAATAAGTGTGACACAGAGGTAGTTGGAGTTGCAATCTAATTCATTTTAAATGTTGTTGTATTTGTCTGTTCCAGTTACTGGCAGAAGAGCTGCCCCTGCGCCAAGGAATTCTAAAACAATTAAATGAAACAGGAAGAGCAGTACTTGTAAGTGCTCCCATAAGACCAGAAGAACAAGATAAACTCGAAAATAAGCTCAAACAGATAAATCTCCAGTGGATAAAGGTTAGACATTAAACATCTTTTCTGTCACATGTATTAAATATTTTAAGTGTTTGCTTTGTTTCGTGAGTGTTTTCTTAGAAGGGAGCAGCAATGTGGCTTATTGTGTTGGTTTTCAACCTATCTGGTTTGGCTGTATAATTTGCTATATAAAAAAAAAAGTGTGACAGTGGATGACTTTGCATTAATGATCAAAAGCCAAATGTGCACCTATATGTAGAAACACTGATAACGCAATTAAATTTATGTGTGATGTTCAATCTCAGCAAGAATTGTGATGCAGAATTGCTTTTTAAGACCAATAATATAGATTAATGATAATCAGTGCACTGTAATAGTCTCAAAAAGATATTCCAATTTCAGATATCTTACTTGCAAGTCTTTTTCTTCCAATCAATGACACATCCTATTATAGATGTAATATATAAAATGTTTGTCAATTTCATATGTATTTAAAAAAATCATAAACAAAAATTATATTATAATCCCAATTCTTCTGACTCATTGGTTTTTATATACTCAAAGGAAGTATTTCTCTACTGTATAACTGTTACAACTCCACCATGCATCAAATGATTATCCATGTATGAATCTGCATTCATTTTGTTTATCAACTAGTACAACAGTATCTCAAAGGTAAATCTTATAGCCTTTTTGTTGTTTTTATATTATTCATTAATACTCAATCATGTCATAAAATGTATATATTTAAAATATATAGTACAATAGTCTTGCTTTAATTAAAATTAGTCATAAAACAATTTATAAAAACAAAGCTGTCAAGTAAGCATTTTATTATAAAATTCCTTGGTATTGATTGCAACCATTATTACAATCACCATATGCTCTTAAACGTTTCCATCACCTCATATGTAAACTCTGTAAATTAGTAAAGAGTTGTTTGCTTGAGCACCTGGTAACTGCTCCATCTACTCTCTGTATTTGGTTTACTTAGTTAATGTATTTTGTTTAAGGAGAAACATACAGTAAATAACTAATTGTGTCTAATTTTGTTTACTTAGCATATTTGAAGGTTCATACATGTGTTGGAAGTTTATTATTTAGTGAATCAACAATATTTAATTTTGTTTACATATACATATATGTATATATATACATTTATGTTAAAGATTACAT
Organism: Sigmodon hispidus; assembly: GCA_004025045.1. Taxonomy (NCBI): domain Eukaryota; kingdom Metazoa; phylum Chordata; class Mammalia; order Rodentia; family Cricetidae; genus Sigmodon; species Sigmodon hispidus. The sequence goes on along the minus strand of PVIH01026946.1, from coordinate 12,767 downwards.
GTAAAAAATAAATGGAAAATTAATTTTATACACATAATTTACTAAATACAATAATTTGATCTAATGTGAAAAAAGTGTTAGGAACACTTGCATTATCCTTCACTTGGTGAAATCACCTGACACAAAACCTATTTACAACAACCTGTTCACCTTGATACTTTTCAATATTATACTGCAAGTGAAAAACAAAATGGCTGCATGAGGGCTATTTTAAAAGATTTTTGTTATACTGAGATATTTAATGCTATGCTAACTGAAAATTATATTTAATATAGTCTTCTGCTGTTCATTTGATCTCAACACTATTCTACACAATAGCATTGTTACAGATTTCTTATCTTCTTGTCAATTTATTTTATATATTTTTTTAGAAAATAAAGTCCTTTTTTTCCATAAAAAGTAATTTAGTAAAGAAAATTTACAAGTTGAACCATTGTAAATTAAAAACCATTTGCTGTTGCTGTGATGAATTGGTAGATGCGACAATAAATTTTTCCTAAATGTCTGTTAGCTCATTATTCTCTATGTAATTTATCTTTAATGGTGTAAAAGTAAACATTGGTTTAAGGCATGTATAGCCTCTAGTTTAAATTTTGGAATTTTTAAGTATCAATTCAATAAGTATCATGTGATAGCACACTAATTTTTGTCTAATATTCAATTTAACTTTTGTGTTTGCTTTAACAAAAATATTTTATTTTTATACCATATTATCATTCTTGATTATGTATAAATTGTATTCTATCTTACTTTCTTTAAGTGTAAATATGGAAGCTTGTAGGTTCCATATTAGTCACATGAAAGAAGCTTTGTGAAGCTAATTTACACATCTTTTAGATTCAGATACCAGCTTCTGGAAACATTTTGTGACTTAAAAGAACAATATTGTCTTATTTAGTTTTTAATAGCAGTGAGGAGGCACCATGGCCAGGAAAAAATTATAAAAGGAAACTTTGAATTGAAGTGGCTCACTCACAGTTACAGGTTCATCCCATTATCACCATGAAGAGGAGCATGGCAGTGGGCAGGCCGATGTGGTACTAAAGCAGAGAGTGTTACATCTTGGTTTGCAGGCAACATGTTGTCAACTGACAGGCACACTAAGGAAAGTTTGAACCAATGAGACCCCAAAGCCCACCCTTTAGTGACACACTTCCACCAAACCGGCCACACCTCCCAACAGTGCCACTTCTCTTTGGGGGCTATTTTCTTTCAAACCATCACAAATATAGTTCTCTATTGAAGGGTAAGTGCTTCCAAAATAAATCCTACCTTTTAGCCATTTGATGAAACTTCATTGCTTTTCTTGTATGCTAGAAACAAAGAATATGGAGTATTCTGTTTTTTTAATATTTTTGCATAAACAAAAAGACTTTATTTTCTAAAATAACTAAAATAGAGTGGCAAGGAAAAAATATGTAACAATGTCATTGTGTAGAATGAATAGTGTTGTGATCGAATGAACATCAGAAGACTATATTAAATATAATTTTCAGCTCCCAAGCTGTTCAGTGGTTGTGGTTTACAGCTTGGGAATGCTTTGTGTTTTATTTAAAGTCCACTAATGAGTGAGTATATCCCCTGCTTATCTTTCTGTGTTTGTGAGACCTTACTCAGGAGGATATTCGCCAATTCCATGCATTTACCTGTGAATTTTAGAATACTTTTTCTTAGTGCTGAGTAGTACTATTGCATTGCTATTTTAATGTTAAAGAAAATGATATAACTTCTTTGAAATAAGCCAAAAAGTGCTTCTTTGTTGAAAACTGGATGCTTTATTTCACAGTCATATCCTGGTGTATCTCTACTATAAAACAGTTACTATTGTATGATATAGGAAAACATGCACATAGCTTTACATATACTATTTTTTATTTAAGCAGTTTTACAAGGATGGTATGTTCCTATTAGTCATAATAGATATGACTGCATCTCATAAAATTATTTTTTTGTATTTTTCACCTTACAGTTACTTATGTTACTGTTTTAATTTTTTACTGTCATAAAAATATAAAGTGATGTACTAAGACTGAAATATTTTACAGTCACAGTTAAAAAAATTGTCTTTGCTAGTGAATTTCATTTCAGTAAATCTTCCTAGAAAAACTAATTTACTTTACCAAGAATAAAAAGGCTTAAAATCACATATCTCCAAGCTTAACACAAAAGTACTTTTTGTAATAGTACTGAAATTACTTTTCAATGAAATCACAAAATAAAAACCATGAAAGTAAGCATAGTTAAATTCTTTAAAAAGAACATTTTCTAAAGTACACTAGTAATTGTATCTAAATTTCCAGAAATTTTGCTCAATTTATATTGACCTTTAATCTTATTACTTCTAAATATCTATTCAAGGAGTAAATATTTTAACAATGTTCTTTCATTCATGTCAATGAAAGAATTGAATACACTTTTGGTTTCTTTTCAGGTACATTTGCCATGTAATGTCTGTCATTAGTAATCATTACTACAAATGTAGAAATTAAAATGTAGAAAATTACATAAAACAAAAACTTGGCTATTCTACTCTTAGCTAAAATAAAATAAATTTGGGAAATGGAATAGTGATTTAGTGTTTCTAACCTAGATGTCCTTGACTTTGTATGGTATAAATATGTACACTGTGATGGGGTTTATTAATAGAATATATATCAATTTGCCTGAACTTTCTTACATTTTTCCTATTCTCTCATTACAATTTCCAATAATTCTTCTTTTCTTTCTCATGGTTACCCACTTTTAAATTTTAAAGATTGACAGAAGGACACCTTCATGAGAACAAACATAACCCTCTTAAAGATGGGTTCATTGCAATGTTTGATAACTATAATCATAATTATTGCTAACCAGCAGCATTATCTACCTTCTACACATTTCAATGAGATTAACAAATTAGACTGTTCAAGAACTTGTCATTATTACAAAATTCATTACTCTGTCAACAAAATAAATTGATAAGAATATATACTTCTTTATTTTCCAAGATATTGGAATTTTGGACACTAAAAATATGGATAGGATAAGTTATGAAGAAAAAGTGAGCAGGATTGATGAGCAAGCAATTTTCTGTGGTTATTAATGATTAATGGTACATTCATTATATGGTCTGGTAATTATAAACTGCATGGACTTATATCTTTCCTGAATATAACTTATTTAACTTCTAAATTCAAATGCCAATAGATCTAGTATTTTTTTCTCATTTATTATTTAAACATACCCACAACTGTTCCCCCTCCATCCCCTCTTCTCAGTCCTCTGCCAGCTTCCCCTACCCCATGCCCTCAGAGAGGGTAAAGAATCCCAAGGTGAGTCAATTTGTTCAACATATCCGGTTGAGGTAAGACCAAGCCCTTCCTCCCATTGTCAAGGCTGAGAAAGGTGTACTTCTGCAGAGAATGGGCTACAAGCAGCCAAATCATGTAGCAGGATAAATTCTGGTCCAACTGCCACAGGACCCTCTATTCTTATAAAGGTAATTCTATGAAGTAGCACATGTATAATGATTAACATAGTATTTGCCATAGTATCTTTGCAAAAAATAGCTAATTTTAAGTATAGGAGAAGTTTGACTGTGGAAGGATTGCTTAGTAGGAATTTGTGGTGGCCATAGTGTATCTGTGCTTTCTTCATCTGTAGCTGAGCCTAATCTGGCTTGAGGAGCTTTAGATTTTATGTTTTGTGTATTTTAGAGAAAAGGGAAGTTTTGTTACTGTTTGGGTATTTTTTTAGCTTTGCTGAATGTTTTACTTTTTTATATAAAGTTTGATATTGATTTTCAAAAAAAATTAAAAAAAAGAAAAAAAAAGCTTAAAAAAATTAAAGATCAATCACATTATCCTGGCCGAAACAACTTAATCACATAGTAATAACTATGGCTATTGAAGAAAAATCTGAATTAGGAATAAATGAAAGGACTAAGGTGAGGAGCATTAAAGGAACTAAAACAACAAAATAGGTCCAATGGAAAGCACAAAGGGTTTTCGCCATTGATGTCCCATTCCAGTGACCATGACTTAAAATATTTTTTATTTTATTTATTTAATTTTTTATTATAAATAAAGTCATATTTTTATCTGTGTATATTCTTGTCCAAGCTCCCTTCCCTCTAAAAACAATAAATAAACTTTTAAAGACAAAGAATAAAAAAAATCAAGAAAAAGATAAAAGAAAGTCTTACCAAGTAGCATTTCAGATGGAAAGATCTGAACAATATTGAGCTTTTCTCTTCACATTTTTAATAAGCCCACACAAACGTTATTGTGTATGTACATTTTAACTTTTTAACTGAGAACCTATCTTATTTGACTTTGTAACCTTGAATAGATTTGCATATGATTCAATGGACACACTTTAATTCAGGAATCCAGACTTCCAATTCTTTCTCTTCCCTACAGTCTTCCTGTTGACAGAGGGATTTGTAGAAACTTATAGTGGTGCCAGAGATTGTTTATTAGACTACTATAATTTGTTTAAAACAATAATATTTTTTAAATTAGATAAAAACTTCGGATGTATTATAGAATACTGATATTTGTGCTATGATTAATTTACATTTGAAAATTTTCCTTTCATCAATATGTACATGCTGAGAATGTGTGTCCAACATGAAAATGCATTCTTTAAGTTTGCTATGGCTTACAGTTTATTTAAAAGGTAACATATTTTCCAGTAAAACCAGATTTTATTATTCTTGGCAAACACTCTTTTCTGTTCACAATGAATTTAAATGTGAAAAGGGGTATTATGATGATGAAAAGAAAATGAGAAGAAAAATTTCATAATCTTGACCTTCAGTATAACATTTTTAAAGTTCTTTTATTAGCACAAATATATTTAGCCTATGGCAATGAATTTCAGATTGTAGAAAAAAAGTAACACAATAGAAAAGAATTTTGCCAACATATAATGATTTTCCCTTTTTCTTACTAGATTATATGACATCAAGTATAATTCAAAAAGGCTTCCTTTCTTCTTAGTAACTTAATAATCTTGAATTCAATTGAGGCTTTCATATACCAGCTACTTAAACTGAACTTTCATAAAGAAAGTAAATTAAATGCCATATTTAAGGGTAAAAATTGTAAATTCTGTCCTAGTTTCATTTATTATATCACCTGAAAAGATAAAGTGTAATGTGAAAATAGAATAACAGGGCTATTTTTATGAAAGGTCAGAATCATGCCAAAACTGAATATTTTAGTAAATTCCTTATACTTATTCATCAAAATATGTAAGTTTATGTACCAAAAAGAATTTAATACAAAATCCTGACTACTCTATGCATTTTAGCTGACCCCAAGTACTTCAAACTGGAGAAAAAGTACACTGACCAGAAGATGTATTCTGTATTTGTCATAGACCACCTGCCAGAGCTTATAACAGATCTGTAATGGATTTCTTACCTTTTATTGTGTAGTAAATGGATTGATAAATTGTGGCTGTGGCCAATGAACCATGAAACCTCAGGCTTGCAGGAAAGAGTTTATCACACTTTGATGTTATTTCTATCTTGTGTCAGCTGAGAAGGATGAGCTAGATTATGAGCAAGTAAGTTGAATGCCAAAAGCAGCATTGCCCTCATTTATCCACCTTATATAGTTCAGAGCAAGTATCCTGTGTGACATATAAAGGGTCTGATCAAGATCTAATGGAGAAATGTTGGTTTTCTGTCTTTGAATCTGCTTGCTGATGTTGAAACCAATTATTAGACTTCAGAGAGATTCTTTTTTTGTTTGATGCTAGAGAAAGTCAATCATTTTCCTGTACAAGTTAAAGAGTTTGAGAGGAATGATGCCATTCTGATTTGTGAACATTCTCGGTTATCACTGGAAAGAGTTTAGTCCATGCTTGGTCATGTGTTGAGGAAAAGATGTGGATCAGAAAATGGGCCAGAGTATATTCCATAAACACATTTTTTTGTTTAATTTTTGACAAATTCTGTTTCTAGTGTGAAGGATATCAACATTTTGAATAAGACTTATTTAAATGTGTAGACTTATTTAAATTTAATAAAAGAGTTCAATATTTACAACTCAATTACAGTTTAAATGATTGTCATAAAGATTATTTTTACTATGTCTGTATTTACAGGTCCTGTCCCAGTGTAGTAACTAATTTTAAATCACTTCCTTGTTCTGTTTCTATTAGTGATATGTCTCTTCCTCATAAAATTATTGAGATGCTGATGAAAGGAGAAATAATAAAATATTTTTTGGTGTTATATAGGTTCCCATTAAATAAAAATTGGCATGAATAAAAAGAGAAAAGAATAGAAAAACATTTGAGGTTGTAATATTACATTGTGAAGAATGAAAACTATTTAAAATACTAAAATAACAAGGGAAGACTTTATGATTAACATCTCCAACCATTTATACTGAAATTAAAATGTGACACAAACAAATAACCTCTAGTTTGTGTGAAGGAGCATAGTTTATTCTTCCCATTCATTCTGGAAGATTGTACCTCATATGAGCCCATTTTCATAGAAGTATCTAATATATTTGAGGCATATTTTGACCTTTAAATGTTCTAGTCTCCTTTTACATCCTATACCCTTTCCATTAGTATTTGTATTAGTAACTTTTATGTTGCTGTGATAAATCAATATGACCACAGCCATTTATAGAAAAGGGAGTATATTTTGGTTTTTTAAAAATTTTTATTTATTATTCGGTAATTTTATATTTTATGCCCCATCAAACTCATTATCACTCCTCTCAGTTTCATACCCACTCTTATGATCTCCCCAATTAAAAGAACACCCATATATGCTGCTCATTTACTTACTGGAGGAGCATAATTAAATTCCCTGTGGCCAGCCCCTTAAAGAAAACAGGACCTTCCTCACCCACATCCCTGCCAGAAGCCATCAATGCAGAAGTGAGGCACTGTGTCATTTAGCTATGTTCTACCCTTCAGCTCTTGTATGCAATGACATCTCTCTTGCTCTCTTTCTTTTTAAAGTTCACTAAAGAGTGAGTACATCCCCTACTTATCTTTCTGGGTTTTTGATATCTCAAACAGGAGGATGTTCTCCAATTCCATCCATTTGCCTGTGAATTTTAGGATATCATTTTTCTTACTACTGAGTAGTAATCCATTGTGTAGATGTGCCACAGTTTGTTGATCCATTCTTCAGTTGTGGGGCATCTAGGTTGTTCCCAGGTACTTGCTATTAAAAATAATGCTTTGCTATTGTTCCTGGGGTATGGATGGGCATCTTTAGGGTACATGAGTAAAAGTGGTATTGCTGGATCTTGGGGAGACTGATTCCCAGTATTCTGAGAAACCACCATACTATATTCCAGAGTAGCTGAACAAGTTTACATTCCCACCAACAATGGAGTAATGTTTCCCTTACTTCGCATCCTCTCCAGCACAGGCTGTAATCTGTGTCTTTAATCTTAGCCATTCTGATAGGTGTTGTCATCTGTGTTTTTAATCTTAGCCAATCTGACAGATGTAGGGTGTCATTTCAAAGTTGTTTTGATTTGCATTTCTCTGATGGCTAAAGATGGTGAACACTTTTTCAAGTGCCTTTTAGCCATTAGAAATTATAATGGCTACACCAGCTTGTTTCCTAGGGTCATTTGATTGGAAAGTCTTCTCCCAATTCTTTATGCTGAGCCTGTGTATGTCTTTGAAGTTGAGATGTGTTTCTTGTATGCTGCAGATGGATGGTTTTTGTTTTGGTATCCATCATGCTAGGGTATATCTTTTCATAGGTGAATTGTGTCCATTGATATTAAAGGATATTAATGACCAATGATTGATATTTCCTGTTATTTTTGGTAATAGCCAAAAATATTTTCTTTTGTGGGGAATTCTTCTGTGGGCTTATCAATTTTTTATGGTTATGTTTTGTGAGTGTCTGGTTCCCTTAGATTGGAGTTTTTCCTCTAGGGCTTTTTGTAGAGCCCGATTTGTGGATAGGTATTGTTTAAATCTTGTTTTGTTGTGAAGTATCTTGTTTACTCCATCTATGTTGATTGATAGTTTTGCTGGGTAAAGTAGACTAGGTTGACATTCATGTACTTTTATTGTGTATATAATGTCTGACTATGACCTTCTTGCTTTCATTGTTTCCATTGAATAGTCGGGTGTTATTCTGATGGGTCTGCCTTTTTAGGTGATTTGGCCATTTTTCATTTCAGCTCTCAGTATTTTTTCTTTATTCTGTAGGTTTAGTGTCTTGATTATTATATGGCAAGCAGACTTTTTTGTAGGTCTAGTCTATTTGGTGTTCTGTAAGCTTCCTGTATCTTTATAGACATTTCTTTATTTATGTTGGGAGAGTTTTCTTCTATGATTTTGATGAATTTGTTTTCTGTGCCTTTGAGCTGGTGTTCTACTTCGATTCTCATTACTCTCAGATTTGGCCTTTTCATGGTGTCCCAGATTTCCTAGACATTTTGTGTTGTGAGTTGTTTGATTTTAGTGTTTTCTTTAACTGATGTATTTATTACCACTGTTGAGTCCTCTACCCAAGAGATAGATTCTCTCTTCCATCTCTTGGATTTTATTGGTTATGCTTTAGTTACAGGTCTTTTTTTCAGGTTTTCTAATTCCAGCTTTGTCTCCATTTGTACCTTCTTTATTGCTTCTATTTCAATTTTTTATTCCTAGAAAGTTTCTTTCACCTGTTTGTTTTCTTTTTCTTGGTTTTCTTTATTTTCTTTCAGGGATTTGTTCATCTCTTCTAATTTTCTGTTGATATTTTCTTCTATTTCTTTAAGGAAAGTTTTATATCCTCTTTTAAGACTTCTATTCATTTCATAATGCTGTTTTTAAGGTCATTTTCTTCTGTTTTCTCTCCATTGTCATGTTCAGGTCATGAAGCTATAGAACCACTTGCTTCTTCTATTTGTGTCTTGTTGAACTTTGTATTGTTGTATGTATTCTTGCACTGGCATCTTCCTATTCTTTCCTCCATTAACTCTTGGTTAGTTTTGTTCAGCTCTTGGTAGATTGTTGGTCTGAAGGCTCTTAATCATCTTTATATTCAAAAGGTAATCTGCTCCTGTGAGGTTGCAATGCTGTGAAGCCAGCCACGGTCTGAATAGACTGTGTTCTGCTGAAGCTGTGTTCCAAATCAGGGCCTGGGTTCAGGCAGCAGAAGTCAATGCTTGGCCTGAAGGGAAGATGATCCTCACCTCTGTCCTCTCTGCAGTACAGCCAGGGGTATGGCTTCTCCTGTGCTACTATTAAGCCAACATTGTTTGGACCAGCTATGTCCTACTGAAACTGAGCCTGTCTCAGGGCCTGGGTTTGAGAGAGTATATTTTGAATTTCAAATTTTTCTTGAATTTGAATCACTGAATATTGACTGCACTAATAAAAAAGAACCTCACTAGCTTGTCAGGCCAGTCTGAGTACATAATTTTTTTTTGTTAATATCTGAGACTGTTGTAGTAGTGTTAACAAGGAGATAGATTTTGTTTCAAAATATATATTTATTTGCAATTTTACCCCCTTTTAACAGCCTGAGCTCAGAGTTTAAGCCTTGGCTTTAAACTTCAATGTGTATATATGTAAATATATATGTATAAACTTACATGTATGCCAAATGTTGGTAACAAAACTTTGAAAATAAAAAAATCATAACTCACACAAAAAAGTTTATGTAAATATATATGTATAAACTTACATGTATGCCAAACGTTGGTAACAAAACTTTGAAAATAAAAAAATCATAACTCACACAAAAAAGTTTTTAATGGCAGGAACAGTGTGTCCATAGTCAATAGACATGGCAATAGGCATGGAAGTAGGGACAAAAACTTAAAAGTACACATCTCAACCTCAAGAATAAAAAAGAAAGGGAACTTGGAATGTTGTCAGGCTTTTAATCTCAAATCCATCCTGTAGTAACTTACTTCCTCCTTGAGCACTATACTACTTAAACCAACACAAATATTGCATTGCCTGAGATGACTACTAAATACAACTTTCAATCAAACCACTACTATATCCTTGGTTCCTCTCAATAGTTTAAAATTTCATGTCACATATACTGTCTACCTATCTGTTATTTATCTATCTCTATATCTTTACATATAAAATCAAAAGCCATCAATAAAAATGAAAAATATTATGAGTCTATCTTCTTAAAACTGACTTAATTTACATAATGACTATATGACTTCAATATATTTTCCTGAAAATAGTAAAATTTCACTCTTATTATGGTTTTAAGTAATTATTTTCTTATAATGTATATTTGTGTGTGAGAGAAAGATGTAGAAAAAGACAGGCAGAAAGAGAAAAAGAAAATGGATATAGAATGATTACATTTTTTTTATCCATATCTCAGTTGTTGGGCATCTAAGTTGGTTTTATAACTTGGATCTTATAACTTGTAAAATGGTGACAAAAACTGATGTACAAGCATCTCCATTATGTGTTGACTTAGAGACTTTCAAATGAACATCAAGAAGTGGCTTTGCTGTATTATATTATAGATTGTTTTTAGTTATTTTATGAACCTTCATACTGATTCCCATAGTGTTTAAAACAGTTTACATTTTATCTGCTGTGTTTGCCTTTTCAAAATAGGCACTAGTGTCCAATTTTTCACATAGTTTGAAATGTGGCTTCAAGTATTTTTCTGGTTTCTGTAATGACTACTCTTAAGCTACTTTCTTTTCACCTTTCATATTACATGTTAATATTGAAAAGATCACAAAAATTTCTGTTAATATTTCAGTTCATACCCCTTTTATCCACTGACTAACTCTAGACAACTTATTAAAATCTCTTTTGTGTCCCTGTGTCCTCATTTACATAATGGCAGCACATAAGTCTTGTTTGTACATTTCCATGGTGTAATGGGGAACTAAAGACACAACATTCATTGCAGTACTTTATTAAATATTATGAAGGAGCTAAATTGTAACTATTATAACAAGACAGGCATCATAAAATTCCAACTACAGTAATAAGAAAAGATGACATGTAATAATATAGAAATAGAATTTCTCATACCTACTGGTCCCAAAAATTACACTGTGCCCTTTTAAAATATGTTCTTGATTCAGTGAGACTTGTGGGGCATTCGAGACTTATCCAATCCTAGCTTGTTTTCAGATATGACATATTGAGACTTGGTCCACATTTTTTGAGACATGGTCTTACTAACAAATCCTGGTTGTCTCAAAACTTGCTATGTAGACCAGAATGGCTGTCATCTAAGAGATCTACCTGTGCCTGCTTTAAGAGTTCTTGAATTAAAGGTGTCCACATCCACATACCTGGTTTTAGTTTATATTTTAGATGTAAGAAAGTCAGGAGTTGTCAATAGTGATTATAGGAGTAGACCAACATTTCTATTCTATAAAGCTTATAGAGCATCAGTTCTGAAATCATGGAAAGATATTTAATATCTCTTGTTATGAATGAAGCACATCCATACAACCACCAAAAGATACATATTCAACTTTGACTTCAGGAGCAACCTATACTTATCCTTGAGATGTAGGTTTGTCAATAGTTCCATGTAGTCATTTCCCATGTATCTTATTTTCTCAGATCCATTTTAGTTCCTTCCACTTCTATAGTATATATTTTAAGAGGGTGACTATTTCCCATATTGTTTTTGGAGTTTTCTTCCAAAAAGATTTGTTCGTTGATTTTGCCTGATAAGTATTGACAGGATACGAAACAGCAGAACAAGTTGGTTATGACAGCACACATTTTTTTCTATTTCACTCTTCTTGACGAATGTATATAGTCAAAAGTACAATTATTAGCCCTTCTAATAATGATGATATAAAATTCATTTTCTGTGGTTGCCTCATTAGGTTGTCATGAGTTTTTTGTATGGGTTATTATCACAGAATAAAATCATAAATTTAATTTTCTATTTCAAAACCAGAAATTGTATATGTAGAATTCTAAAGTTTGTAGAAGCTGTTCTACCTAACATACTTTATTATTTGACCTTCATCATTTATAGCTACACTATCATAAAAACTGTAATGATATAATATATCAAATTGCTCTAAAACATTACCTTAAAATGATAGCAAAGAGATATATATGATTTGTGTGTGAAAAAAACCTGTTTATTTTATTGACATACCTTCTGTTTATGCATGTATTTTCAGCCATACTAGTGGTTTCCTAGGGCTTAGCATATCTAAGATGAACTTAGCTAGCAAAATTTACCTGTTTTTCATAGGATATCTTATCCTACAACAAAACAGCCTATTCTTGTCCCCTTAGAGCAGAAGTAGAAATGGACTCTTGAGGCTTAGTTTGCAACTCAGCTCACTGCCATTTTGAATGAATGTTGTTTGTCAAATAACTCATAAGGGCAACCCAGATCTAAGTACTAGGTTAAGAATCTGTCTTCTGATAAGATATGCAACTAGGAAAGTATAGTCTTGTGTGTGGTCTTCTAAAGTTTGCAACCTAGGTTTCTTCTTATCTCAAAAATATAATGTTTAAAGAAAATACATTCCTTGATCATGGTAGATGATATTTTTTATATGTTGTTCTATACGGTTTGCCAGAATTTTGTTGAGAAACTTTGTATCAATATTCATGAGGGAAATTGGTCTATAATTCCCTTTCGTTGCTGTGTCTTTGAGTAGCTTGAGTATTAGGATAATTATAGCCTCATAAAAAGAATTTGGCAATATACCTTCAGTTTCTACTGTGTGAAACAGTTTAGGAGTAATGGTAGTAATTCTTTGAATGTCTGGTACAATTCTGAACTGAAACGATCTGGACCTGGGCTTTTTTTTTTTTTTTTTAAT
>PVIH01026945.1:0-17847 GCA_004025045.1 Sigmodon hispidus | reverse complement strand
GAGACCTTGAATAAGGATATATAGGGAAAGCTGAACACAAAGAAAATATATGTGTAGCAATCTTATTTGTATTTCTACCCTTGATAAGCCATGCTTATGATTCTTATCCTCTGTATAGTTATTGTTAACTCTTCTGCATTTTAAATTCTTTTTACTGTTTTTTTTTGATAAATACAAAATAAAGAAAAAAAAAAAAGAACAGCACAAGGTAATCTGCAGAAACAGCTGACCTGAGCTCCTAAGTACTTACAGACTTTGAACCAACAGCTGGGGGAGCCTGCATGGGACCAACCTAGGCCCTCTACATTTGTTTATCAATTATGTAGCTTGGTGTATTTTTTTTTTTTTTTGGTAATTCTATCAGTGGGATCAGTGTCTTTCTTTAATGCTTGAGTTGGCTTTTGGGAACCTGTTCTTCATACTGGGTTGTTTCATACTAGGTCATGCTCTGTTGACATTTATGGAAGGCTGGACCCTTTCCGAACAGAAACAGAGAAGGAGTGGATGGGGCAGCAAAGGGGAAGTGGCGGAAGGGAATAGAAGGTGAGGAGAGATGAGAAACTGTGTTTGGAGTGTAAGATAAATGAAAATTTTAAATAATAAAAAATGAATGCATCTGGGTTAATTTGAGAAAGACAACACCAGATAGAATTTTTTTTTCTTTTCTCCACCCTCTCTCTGTATGTTTATTTAGGTCCATGCTTTATTTTTTTAAATAAAATTTGTTTCTAATTTGTTTCATTAATCTGATTAAGTTGAAAGTGAGTAACTTTTCTTATTAGAAAGTACTTGTTTCCAAGTAGAGAGAAGAGTTTTAGTAGAGAAAGTAGATTAAAAAAAAATGAGAAGTAATGCTATTGAAAGATTATATTGAAGAACATACTTGAAATTTCTTACTTTTCTCTTTCTGATGTTTAAAAGCTATTCATCAGGAGTGTCCTGCTTGCAAGTCTAATCAGAGGAACTTATCAACAGAAATCTTTCAAGATGATCCTTTGTATCCTCTTTACACATGAGCACATTATAATTAGTAATTTGTTTTATTTTATCAACATCTTCATAATGTAACTTATAACATGTCTTCATTTTTTTTGTTCTTTACAACTATTAAGAATATAACCAACTAGCTTTATATCTACATTTGATAGTAGATATAAAGGTTAAATTAAATAACATCAGTAATGTTTAACACACAAAGCATATTTGATATTAAGTATTTCCTCCTCCATCTCTGCTAAATGTAAAAACATTTATTCACCTTCAGGTATTAGGCAAATCCTGAAGGACCATTTGATTAAAAAGTCTTTTATCACCCCTTTATTCTTAGCCTGTGTTTGTCATTGGAGTTTAAGTATGTTTCTTGTATGCAGCAGAAGGTTGGCTTTTGTTTTGTTATTTGTTAGGGTGTGTCTTTTTTATAGGTGAATTAAGTCCATTGATGTTAAGGGATATTAATGGCCATTGATTGTTACTTCCTGTTATTTTTGGTGATAGTTTGTGTGTATTTCCTGTCTTAAGGTTTTTCTTATGTGGTATTATCAATTGTTTGTGGTTTCATGGGTGTATCTGGGTTTGTTAGGTTGGAGTTTTCCCTGAAGTGCTTTCTGTACTGCTGGATTTGTGGATAGGTAGTGTTTCAACCTGTCTTCATCATGAAATATCTTGCTTTCTTCTCCTATGGTGATTAATAGTTTTGCTGGGTATAATAATCTGGGTTGACAGCCATGCTCTTTTCGTGTCTGTATAACTTCTGACCAGGATCTTCTTGCTTTCAGTGTTTCCATCGAATAACCAGGTGTTATTCTGATGAGTCTCCCCTTATAAGTAAATTGGCCCTTTTTCTTTTCAGTTCTTACTATTTTTTCTTTATTCTGTATGTTTTGTGGCTTAGTTATTATATGGTGTGCAGACTTTGTGTGTGGGAATCTATTCTATTTGTTATTCTGTAAGTTTCTTATATATTTATAGGCATTTCCTTCTTTAGAATGAGAAAGTTTTCTTCTATGATTTTATTGAATACATTATCTGTGCCTTTGAGCTGGTATTCTTCTTCTTCTTCTATTTCTATTATTCTCAGGTTTGGTCTTTCCATGGTGTCCCATATTTCCTGAATGTTTTGTGTTATGGCTTTTTTGGTTTTGGTGTTTTCTTTGAGTGACTTATCTATTTCCACTATTGAATCTTCCTCTCCAGAGATTCTCTTCCATCTCTTGGAATCTGTTGCTTATCCTTTGCTTCGTTTTGTGCCTTCTTTATTGTTTCTATTTCAATTTTTTTAATTTTTGGAATGATTCTTTCATTTGTTGTATTTCTCTTTCTTTTTTTCTTTGTTTTCTTTCAAGGATTTGTTCATCTCTTCCAATTTTTCTTTTGTTTTTTCTCCTATTTCTTTAAGGGACTTTTTCATATCTTCTTTTAAGGCTTCTATATTCTTCATAAGGTTGTTTGTATTGTGTTTCCTTCTGTTTCCTCTTCATTGCTTTGTTCAGGTCTTGGTATTGTAGAGACATCAGCTTCTTCTGGTGGTGTCTTATAGTTCTTTATTTTTTTATATGTATTCTTGCACTGGCACCTGCCCATTGCTTCCTTCATTCACTCTAGTCAGGTCTTAGTGGAATCTTAGTCCATTGTGACTACAGGGGTTGTGTGTCTACTGTCTGCTCTGGAGTCTGCAAGATTTCTTGCTCTGATCAGGTCGTGGGATTCTCTCTGTTTGAAGCAGCTTGGTTCCTACTCTGCCTTGGACATCAAAGGGTCATCCTGTTCAGAGAGATGTCCTTCCCTCTGTGATGAAGCAGCCTGGCTTGAAGGCGGGGCCAGGGTGTCTGTGATGTGACCCCTGGGATTGCTGAGTAAGGTTTCTCTCAGCCCTGGTCCAGGGCAGGCCTGTCTATGAGGTCATATCCAGGACCGTAGGCTAGGGGCTGGAACTTGCTCACTTCCTTCACTTCCTTCTTTGCGCTGAACATTAGATCTTTGCTGTCTGAAGCCTCCTGAATCCCACTATGCCTTGGACACCATGGGGTCACACTGTTCATAGAGACGTCTGTCCCTCTATGATTCTGAGTGTTCTTTTTTGTGTAATAAGAAACCTATAAGGATTGAAATTCGAGACAAAACAAAGATGGCGACAGCTGCTGATGGCTGCCACAAAGCTCCAAGAAATTTGAGAAACAAATGGAGGCTCTGGGGGATGTAAAGAAAGTCTGCAGGGCCTGCAGTGGCTCCAGAACAGCTTTCTAATTTTTTAAGGCAAGTCTTATGGGAAAATGATTTTAAAAAGTGTACTCACATCTAAGGATATGTGGTGGGAGGGGGAAGAGACCTTGAATAAGGATATACAGGGATGGAAAAAAAAAATTCAGAGGGAAAGCTGAACATAAAGAAAATATATGTGCAGCAATCTTATTTGTATTTCTACCCTTGATAAGTCATGCTTATGATTCTTATCCTCAGTATAGTTATTGTTAACTCTCCCGCATTTTAAATTCTTTTTACTGTTTTTTTTTTTGATAAATACAAAATAAAGAAAGAAAAAAAAAAGTGTACTCACAAAATTGGAAAGATAGATGGCAGAACAGAATCACCTACCATGGATGTGATTCTATACCCTTCCCAGGTACATCTCTGCCAGCAGGCTTCAAGCACAAAGATCTCTTCTGTTCAGAAAGGGTCAGGCCTCCTCCAGGTATCAACAAAGCATGGCATATCAAGTTTCAGTAAGACAATCATCACCCTCCTTGTACTAAGGCAAAGCAAAGCAACCCATCGTGAGGAATGGTTTTCCATGAGCTAGCCAAACCATTAGGGATAATCCCTGCTCCCACTGCTAGGAGTCGCACAAATAGACCAAGCTACACAAAGGTCACACATATGCAGAGAGCCTAGGTCAGTACCATGCAGGCTTCCTAAATTTCAGTCCAGAGTCTGTGAGCTCCTGAGAGCTTAGATCAGCTGTCTCTGTAGGTTTCCCCATCATGACCTTGAGCCTTCTTCCCTCTCTTCAGCAGGATTCCTGCAGCTTGCCCAATGTTTGGCCGTAGATATCTGCATCTGCTTCCATCAGTTGCTGAACAGATGTGACCTTTATAAAACAACATTCTAATGATCACTTGTAAAGCTGATCTTTTAAATTATTTGTTCTGTCATTTCACATACTTCAATGTATTTAGATTAAATTACTGAAAAATTATAAAATATTAACTTTTAAATAAATTCTGTTTTCCTACAGTATTATATATATTTTCATTTACTATGCTGAGGTTTGTACTTCTATTGAGATCTTTATCTGTTACATGATTTTTCCTGAAAGATAAAAGCAAACATCTACTCATCCCATTTTTATACTGAGGATAGACCAAAGAAACTATTCTTTCAAAGTTAATGAACTTATTTGGTGTTATTTACATGGAAATGGTTGAAAGGTTGTATGGCCTTGCTCCTTTTTTTTTCTCTATACCTTTTGCTTCCTGTAATCAGTACAATTTCTGCTTTTGTCACCTGCCACTATAACTTCCCTACCACTATGGACTCTAAGAACTATAGCTAAAATACAACTTCTTCTGTAAATTTCTTTGGACCATTATATTGTATTACAACAATGAAAACCTAACTAAATACAAGTGGATATAGTACAATTTATTTAAACACTCTGTCTCCACCATTGGCCATTTGATCTATTTGCAATTATTTTCTTACAAAGTGACCTCTTACTTTTATCTTTTGTTTATATATTGTGTGTGATTATTTATGTACAAGGGCCATGATGCATGTGTGCAGATCAGAAGACAACTTGTAGGAGCCCATTCTCTCCTTCAACCATGTGGATAGTGGGGCTTGAGTCCAGAACTAATGGCTTAGTCTCAAATGTATTTACCTGCTGATCCATTTCAATGCCCCCAAATAAACTTTTCTTACAGTACTCTTTAAATTTTAAGTCACCAAGAGGGTCCTCAAAGGATCACTGCTGACTCAAAATCTATAAATTTTTTTCAAGTCTTGATAACACTTTTGCCAAAGTACTTTTAATAAAATGAGTCATATTTTTACATTTTAGCAAAGCATTAGCAAGACTGGTCTCCCACACGATGCCAGTACACAAAACTACTTCCACATGTGATCAACAGAAAGCTGAACTTCAGGAGGGTGGGGCACTTGAAATTCCTTCTATTAGTCATCTCCCTGTTTGCCATACAATCTTCTAGAGCTCCGTTAAGTGTTCATATGTCCTGATAGCTAATATATAATGCTCCCATGAGGCAAAAACACATCATCATTTGTTAGTTTATTAATTTGAAAAACTTTAAAGAGAGCACTGTGGTAATATAACATAAATCAGGTTAGATTGCAAAATGTGCATGTATATGAAAAGATGTAAAGTAGTTGTGCCCAGATTTTAGTGAAATACTTCAAATATGGAGATTTGCTTATTTTTCTGAATGCCCTAATAAGCTGGAAAAAGTATCTTCCATTACAAAATAAGCAGTAAGGGAAACTATCACTATAGCAGTTTATGCAGCCCGTCTATTCTCATTACTTAATGTTCACAATACCATTAGCATACAACTACAGATATTCAATATTTTTAGAAAAATGGGGCTTGGAAATTTTAAGATGAAATTCTTGTTTATGTGAGGTAAAAATAACTTACCTATGATCAAACAACCAGTAAGTAGAAGGATTAAGACTTTAAAAAAGTCTACTCTACTCAAAAGCCACACCTGCATAACTCATCATTCTGATTATCTGAAAGGGTAGACCAAAGAATGAGAAGATAGACTGTTGACAGAGGAGAAGCCAGTATGGTAGTTTTAGTGCAACCTGATTAGCAAGTTGAAACAAAGTCTGAAAGACATAGAAGCCAGGCAAAACAGCATGGTGAAAGCTAAAGCTAATTTCTTCCAACACTTTTCTGTTCTCTCTTCTCTATAACATCGTGTTTTAAATTATCATTATTCTGTTGTGCTTCGGCTATGGTTTGCATATGTGTTATTCATCGTGAAGGGTACATGAGCATCTTGCTTTCCGTCTATGGTTGGAAGGAATCTGTGTCTATGGAATTTTTAGATACATATCAAAAATCCAAATGTAACCACACTGTATATCAGTAACTGGTGATTCACTACTGTGGCTTGCAGACTTCATAAGGTAAAGCTCAGTAATTCTTGGTTAAAGTCTGATTTTCCAAAGAAAAGCAAAGGCTAAATTCCTCTCTCTTATACACTTCATGTTTCTTAAATAGCTAGAAAAAAATTTAAAAAAAAAACTTGCAGTGAAATGTGAACTTGTCTTTTCATGGCCTATTAATTTTATTATGAAACTCTTTAGAATTATTCTTCCAGAAAATAGTTCTTCATTTAAAAAGTTTTCCAGATGTCCCAGAATGCAATTGGACCCATTTTTAAGTGTCCTATCTATATTTTGCCATCTATATGTACATGATTTTCTTGCCTATGAACAGACAATGTCTACAGAGATGGTTAGCAAACAATTCTTCTTCTTCTTCTTCTTCTTCTTCTTCTTCTTCTTCTTCTTCTTCTTCTTCCTCCAGCATAGATAAGACAGGCCATATACTTTCTAAACTGTGTTCTACTGTTAATGGGTCAAACAAGTGCCTAGAAATATTCTAAACTTCAGGTTACTCTAGAATTTAAAAAGTCAAACTCTCAAGCAAATTTCTGACTTGAATAAATGTTAATAATCAAATGACTTACATGTGCTTTTGATCTCCATAACTACTTAACAGCAGTAATTAAGACAGATTTACTGGTCCATTCCTCACAGATTGAAAGGCATTTAAACTCAATTGTATTTTTATTTGGGGAAGAACAAATTGATTTGTTAAGTTTATTTGGAAATGAGTGAATATTTTATTGAGATTTTTATATTCCTAACATAAACTATCATTACAGTCAAATAAGCTTTGTTTTAAAATTTTGCCTAAGTGTAATAATATTCATATGTTAATTAATTGTATTTTTCAGTATTTTATCTAGAATATTTATGATATTTTTATAGAGAACTCTGATTTATTTTTCCACACTTCAAAGTAAAAACAATTGAGGTACAGGATGATTTTATATACCTCTGATTCTGCATTCTAAGGACACATAAAAAATTAAGAATAAAATTAACAAGTGGAGCTCAGGGAACCTCTCAGGGTTTCTCTGTGTAACAGACTAGGCTGTGCTGTCCCCCTGTCACTGCCTCTGCCTCCCAAGAACTGTACACCACCACTGCCTTGTTTCACTTTGATAATTTTTCCATATAGCATCTATACCAATAAGATTTTCAGCAGTATATGACTATAAGAAAACAGTGTTTTCTAGATACAACAGGGCTGTTTTACATATAAAATGACAAAAGTTGTGACAGAATACATAAAACCTGCACCAAATCAAGGGCAACAAAATTAAAGCATGAAGACTGGAGTTTGTTATGAAATCCCAGTCCTAGCCGTGGAACTATTGACAATTGTTAGCTTCTGGGAGAAGGAAAACCAGTTTTCTTTAAGGGTGTAGCCCTTAGTGAATTGACCACACTGCAGTGAAAGCCATAAACCAAAAAGGATACGATCATCACAAACTGTATTTGATGCTTAAAAAAAGGCAGAGAACACAAGTTGTACGGGCAAAAAATGGAAGATACACTGAGAGGATTGGAGTAGATGACAATGTAATTTAAATACATTCTACAAAATTCTCAAAGAAACTAATAAAGATTTTTTACATTTTTGCATGGGATATATAATTTTAAGTCTGAGTTTTTGTTTTGTTTTTCTGAGTCAGGAATTAAATTGTGCCCAGGGTGATGCACATATTCTGAAACTACTCTATAACTAAGCATTACACAACATTGTTTTATATGTTTATTTTTGAGAGAGAATCTTAAATTTTCTTACCAAGGATAACCTCAAACTCATTGAATAGACCAAGTTGGATTTCTTGCTGTGATTTCTTGCCAAAATCTCTGGAATAGTCAGAATTATAGAAATATTCTAATATAAATAACTTACCACAGATTTATTTTAACTTATGTTAATTATTCTGTCATTTTATTTTCTATTTCTGTTCTTGATAATTCAATGATAGGCATAATATATCAAATGAATAATTACTACAGTTTGAATCAGAAGTTATCTTTATAATCTAGTGTATAATAGATTATTAACAACAGTCCCTTGATACTTCAAAACTCACAATCACATTTTATGTAATTTAATGTCTACCAACTGTGTTTTGGATTTTATAGATCTTTTTTCTTTGTTTACATAATTTCCAGTACTAATTACTATTTTCTACCAAGATGACGCAATCACCCTAAGGGTGCAACAGTGGCATAAATACCTTGATGTTAATAAAAAGGGCTGTAACTGGAACTAAGATACAGTCACCAAGAGGGTAATTATGACTGGTACTGAAAATCTAGTCAGCTTTACAGGGCTAATAGAGTCATGGATCTTTGAGGAGAATGAGAACATTTTAGTAAACCAGAACAATCTCTAACTACATTCTAAATATTTGTCTTTATACTCACAGTTAAATGTAATTAATATATATATATATATTATTTGGTGATGCACCACATCAAACTCAGTTATCAGTTCTCTCAGATTCATACCCACACATATGATCTTTCCATTTACAAAAAATATGCCCATTCATGCTGCTCATTTACTTACAGGAGCATAATTATTAATTTCTCATCCAGAAAACTTCTCTTTGCTACAGACAGAGACCACTACAACTATTCAAAACTCATAGTTATGAAGCCCAGTCCCAAGGGATACATGTATAATACAACTCTTGCTCCAAAGATTCAAGAATCATTGCAGAAGAAGCATCAGGCCAATTTTAAGAGCCACAAGAAAAGAGAGTTTGTTGTGATACAATGGCTCCTATGAATGTCAAAAGTTACATCCTTATAGTCTCACCAAACTGACTGCCAAATGTAAGCTGAACAACAACTAATGTGAACTTGAGGAGGTGAGAGGCCTCAACCCTTTACAAAGAACTATAGGCACCTAAGAAACACTAAGACAATAACAAATAGTCTTCTCTGAGGAAGAAAACACCAATTCATTATCCAGTACCAAAAGGTCAGCACTGAAAACAAGAGTAATATTGTACAGACTAAACAGGTTTGATTTGTATATTCAAGAAAGTACACATATACAAAATAAAACAATACTTATGTATTTAGGGTATATGATAGATAGTAGATAAACATGACAAAGAGGTGACATAAGAGAGCAGAAGGAAGGGGTGTATGGAAAGGGTTGGCAGAAGAAAAGGGAAGGGGAAAATAGTATAATTATATCATAATCTAGAAAACAATAAGATAAATAATTAAAATACACACATGCACAATGACAACAGACATTCAAAAATAAAGAGAAAGTGAACATAAGATACTCAGAAAAATAAAAGAAAGAAAGATATGTTGGCAGGAAATGGTGACACATATCTATAATCTCAGCACAAGGAAGACTAATGCAGGAGGATTTTGTATTTGGAGTCAATCTGTGCTGCACAGTAAAACCCCATCCAAAAACAAACAAATAAAAATAGTACTTTCACCAAATCCTGAAAATTTCAGAAACATTATATCAAAAATAGCTACAAGCCTAGCACTGATGGCATATGCCTTTAATCTCAGCACTTGGAGAAAACAGACAGGTGAATCTCTGTGAGTTCAAGGCCAGCCTGATCTATGGAGCAAGTTCTAGGATAACCAGGGCTACACACACACACACACACACACACACACACACACACACGCACATGCACACACACATGCACAGAGGCACAGAGAGAGAAAACTTGGCTCAATTATAATTATAAACAGATCCTCCCATTAAGTAACGTGTTATTATTTGAAAATGGCACCCCACAAAATAATTTTTATCAACTGTACATCCAAGAAAGGGCTAGTACCTCATATATAAAGCACTGAAAAACTAGATATCAAGAAAGCAAAATAACCCAATTAAATGACCCAGTAAAAAATTGAGTACAGATATAAAGAAGAAACACTCAAAAGAAGAAACCTAAATGGTTCAAAAACAAAGAAATGTTCAGCATCCTTAGTAATCAAGGAAATGCAAATCAAAACTGCATTGGGATTTCATTTTATACCTGTCAGAATGGCTAATATCAATAAAACAAATGACGGCTCATTCAAGCAAGGATGTAGGGTAGGAGGAACACTCATTCATTGCTGG
This sequence comes from Sigmodon hispidus, assembly GCA_004025045.1. Lineage (NCBI taxonomy): Eukaryota > Metazoa > Chordata > Mammalia > Rodentia > Cricetidae > Sigmodon > Sigmodon hispidus. Next base: position 7,625 of record PVIH01026945.1, on the reverse strand, counting down.
TGGAAATGGAACCTTATATTGGCACTATGTAAACCTCTGTGGCAATCAGTGTGATAGTTCCTCAGGGAGATAGGAATTGATCTGTCTCAAGATACAGTAATACCACTCTAGGTTATATACCCAAAAGATGCTTCATCCTACCATAAGAACACTTGATTAACCATGTTCATTGCTACTCTATTCAAAATTGCCAGAAATCAGAAACAATCTAGATGTCCTACAACAGAAGACTGAATGAAGAAAATGAGGTAATTTACATAATAGAATATTTTTCAGTGTTAAAAAGTGAAATCAAAAAATTTGTAGGTAAATTGTTAGAACTCAGAGTCAAAATCGCAAATGTGATATGTATCTGCTTATATGTGGAGATTCACTGTTTAATCAGTGATACTCAAGCTACAATACTAGAAGCATAAAGATTTAGTATAGAGTAAGGAACTGAGGTGGAAGATAGATCTCCCTAGAAAGAGGAAGTAGGACAGCTATGGATGGATGGAGAGGGGAAAACTGGACCAGGAGTATCAAATGGGAATACCATTTCAGGGGTAATATGACAGCCTTATACAGTGCAAGCTTTCTAAAATAAATAATGGTGACCTGAATAAAATGTTCAAATAACTGGGAAGATAGAGCCTCAACAGACTATCTCTTGTCACCAGACAAAGATTCTAGTTCTGGGATTGGGTTACATTTAATTGAGTTGTTGGCCAAAAGGTTTCCATGAAAACCCTCAAATAACCCAGACTGTTGCCAAGACTGTAGGTTGCCCATCACAATCTGATAGCAAGGCCCAGTTGCTGAAGACAATATCTAGACAAATCATTGAGCAATGATAAGTTAAGTTGGTTGCTATATAAAGCCTTCATCCCTACATGCTATTGACTTTAATGTTTTTAAAAAAGATACTCTGCATGCTACTAAAGGAGAAATGTAAACTTCAACCCAGCTATAAACCCTTTGATCTATAATGGTGTCCTGTCTGCAAGGTGTACTAGTGCAATGATGATGACACAAAGTTGTGTTGGTACCTGAACAATTTCTGATTTAACTGAAGGTCAACTCTATGAGATCAAATTCATACCTGACACTGTTTGGGTGACAAAGAACTTGAAACTAGATAGCCCGAAGACCTAAGGTAAAACCAAATACTACTGTTCTAAAAATAATGATAACAATGACATCACAATAAAATGACTCTTAATGACATTTTCTTGTACTCATAGATCAGTATCTTGCTTGGTTATCCTCAGAGGAGCTTCTTCCTGCAGCAGATGGAAACAAATATGGAGACCAGACATTAGGCAGAGAGAGAGAAACCTTAGAGCCCTCAGCTCTAAGTGGGATGTCTCTGTCAATTACTTTTCCTCAGAGATCAGGGAACCTTGCAGAGGAGGAGGCAGAAATAGTGTAATATCCAGAAGGGAGGGAGATCACCATGAAAACAAGGCCCTCTAAATCAACATGACTGTGCACAAGTGAACTCACCAAGACCAAGGCAGCATGCATGGTACTTGCACTAGTCTTTATCAGATAGAGTCCTAGAGCTAAAAGGAGAAGTGGAAACATGCTTCTTTCTCTAACCCAGAAGCAATCTCCAAATGATAACCACTTGCAAACAAAAATTTAGTTTCCTCCAAGGGAATCTCTCTAGAGATACAAACCACACTTTAGGATATGCTGTATACCCAGCAATAGATGGCCAACAGAAAATGAACTCAACATTATCTTTGGAAGTTCCTTTTTCCCATAATGTCATGACAGAATTTTTTCTTTTCTTTTTAATTTAATTTATAGTTTTTACTATAGTAGTTTTTGCCCCACAGGTCCTTTGCATTTATGTTGGACTTCAAGTTTAGTATTTTTATGGGATCCTGAGTGAGTCTCTGCTTCTATAACTGTTTCTTATACCTTTTCTAGGGCTTTATCCTTTTTACTCACTTGATTTGTTCTAGTATTAAATTTGGCTTAGTTTTTGTTTTATCTTACTTTATTTTATTATTATCCCTTAGAAGCTTGATTGCTTTCTAATGAAAGACATAAAGGGTGTGGATACAGGCGGGAGTGGAGATAGGGAGGAATTGGGAGAAGCAGAGAGAGGGAGGCTATAATCAGAATATGTAAAATGCTATTTTCAATAAAAAGAAAAATAAATTGCAAATAATGATCTAATTCTTTGCAAACAGCATAGACAAATACCTCTTCAAATAAACTGAGTACTAAAATGTGGAGAAAAACAAGATTTATTCTACATAGATGTATATGCTTCCTAAAACTGAGACCATGAATACCATCATACATCTAGAATTTATTACCATATAAAAGAATATGAATTTATAAAAGATAAAAATGACATTTAAACTTTAATTTTAATAGTTTTTTAAGTTTCAATTAACAAATCACTATTTCTTTTTTATAAATTTGAATATCATAGATGACTGTTAATTTGTATTTCTTATTTATACATTCCAATTTTAAAGGAATTGCATAAACATACTATCTTAAACAAAAGTAGACATACTATCTTAAAGAAAAGTAGAAATATACAAACAGTATAACAAAATTAACCTTAAATTTGTATCAATAAACCAAAATCCATACCTATTTATTTTTACATTAATAGTTGTTTTTTGGATTAAAGTAGACCCAATAATCTATCTTTTTATCATTTATGTATCATATCCCTTTTTACCATACAAAGAGATAGACTATGACCATTAACCAGTCTTAATGAAAACAAACATTTATAAACAATAGTTGTGGAATTTGGGCATAACTTTCCTTTACTACTTCAACTTTCCTTTACTACTTCCTACTGATTGAGGGCACTGGCAATCTTATGGTGATCCTAAGGCTGGATCATCTTAGTTGACAGTTTTGAAGCTGATGTGGCCATCTCTTTCCAACAGAGATTTTTTCAGGGGTCTTCCTTGATCAAACCATATAACCCTGGAAGCAATCCATTGGTTCTCATCTTCTGTGGAAGCTAAAGCAGAACCTCTTTTCCAAAGCAACATGTCTTTGGATCCAAATATCAAAGTCAAGAGACCTTTAAGATGTATGTTGGTTTAAATTAGCAGCCTTGTAAATGTCTTTCTTCAGTTATCTCATTAACAGTGAAAAATTAAAAGAAAATACAGTAATAGAAATAATACTGACTCTATGTATTTTTCATCTTTATGTGTCTTATATTTTCATTACTTTCTTTTTTAAAAAAAATCTTTACTCTTTTTCTTTTCTTTCCAAAGGCATCCTATTTTTTACACACATTGTAACCTGTTTCTTTCCATCTGAATCTGTTATGCCTAATTAGGAGCCATTTAGCTTTCTCTGCCTTCCTTCTGAAACAAAAAGCTATGTTTTATTCTACAAACTTATTCTGTGAAGCCCAAGCAGGAAAACATACATCATGCCATATGGTAACTGAATTAGAAATATATATATATATATATATCAGTTATATATATATAGCTGAGTTCTACACCTAAAAGAGGTTATGATGCAAATGGATTTAATAGATATCTAAAGAAGCCTCCACCCAAATGCAAAGGAATATACATATTTCTCAGCTCCTCATAAATTTTCTCCAAAATTGACCACATAATTGGTCATAAAGCAAATATCAATAGATACAAAAAAATGAAAATAATTCCTTGTAACATATTGGACCACCAGGGCCTAAAGGTAGCGTTCAACAACATCAAAAACCCAAAGAAAGCCTACCAACTCATGGAAACTAAACATCACTCAGCTGAACCATCTCTGGGTCAAGGAAGAAATTAAGAAAGAAATCAAAGTCTTCCTAGAATTCATTGAAAATGAATCCACAACGTACCCAAACTTGTAGGACACAATGAAAGCAGTCTTAAGAGAAAAATTCATAGCACTAGAAGCCTATATGAAAAACCTAGAGAAATCCCACACTAGAGACCTAACAGCTCAGGTGAAAGCTTTAGAACAATTAGAAGCAAATTCACCTAGAAGGAGTAGACAGCAGGAAATAATCAAACTTAGAGCTGAAATCAATACAATTGAAACAAAAAGAACAATTCAGAGAAACAATGAATCTAAGAGTTTGTTCTTTGAGAAAGTCAACAAGATAGATAAGCCCTTATCCAAACTAATCAAAAAACAGAGAGAGTGTGTCCAAATTAACACAATCAGAAATAAAAAGGGGGACATGAAACAGACCCTCAAGAAATCCAGAGAATTATTACATCATACTTTGAAAATCTGTATTCCACCAAAATGGAAAACCTAGAAGAAATAGAGAGCTTTCTGGACAGGTACCATTTACCAAAAATAAAAGAAGATCAGATTAATTACCTAAACAGGCCTGTAAGCCTTAAGGAAATTGAAGCTGTCATTAAAAGCCTCCCCAAAAATAAAAGCCCAGGTCCAGATGGTTTCAGTGCAGAATTCTACCAGACATTCAAAGAAGAATTACTACCATTACTCCTCAAACTATTTCACAAAGTAGAAACTGAAGGGATATTGCCAAATTCCTTATATGAGGCCACAATTACCCTAATACCAAAGTCACTCAATGACACAACAAAGAAGGAGAACTACAGACCAATTTCCCTCATGAATATTGATGTTAAAATTCTCAACAAAATTTTAGAAAACCGTATACAACAATGTATAAAAAAATATCATCCACCAAGACAAAGCAGGCTTCATTTCAGAAATGTATAGCTGGTTTAACATATGAAAAACCATAAATGTTATCCATCATATGAATAAACTAAAAGAACAAAACTTCATATTCTTAGATGCTGAAAATTCCTTTGACAAAATCCAACACTCCTTTATGATTAAAGCCCTAGAGCGATCAGGAATACAGGGAGAATACCTAAATGTAATAAAGGAGATTTAGAAGAAGCTGACAGCCAGCATCAAACTTAATGGAGAAAAACACAAAGCAATCCCACTAAAATCAGGAACTAGACAAGGATGTCCTCTCTCCCTTTATATATTCAATATAGTTCTTGAAGTTTTAGCTAAAGCAATAAGAGAATGAAAGGAGATTAAGGGGATACAAATTGGAAAAGAAGAAGTGAAGCTATCTCTATTTGCAGATGATATGATTGTATACATAAGTGACCCATAAAATTCATCCAAGGAACTGCTACAGCTGATAAACACCTTCAGCAATGTAGGAGGACACAAGATTAACTCAAAGAAATCAGTAGCCCTTCTATACACTAAAGATAGAAGAGCTGAAAAAGAAATAAGGGAAACATCACTGTTCATAATAGCTGCAAATAGTATTAAATACCTTGGAGTGACTATAACCAAAGAAGTAACAGATCTATTTGACAAAAATTTTAAATCACTGAAGAAAGAAATTTATAGGAAAATCAGAAAATGGAAAGTTCTCCCATGTTCCTGGATATGTAGGATCAACATACTAAAAATGGCAATTCTACCAAAAGCAATCTATAGATTCAATGCAATGCCCATCAAAATCCCAACACAATATTTTTTGCACCTTGAAAGAACAATACTCAACTCCATTTGGAATAACAGGAAAGCCAGGGTTGCCAAAACAATTTTGTTCAACAAAAGAACCTCAGGAGGCATCACCATCACTGACCTCAAGTTATACTATAGAGCTACAGTAATAAAAAACAATCTGGTACTAGCATAAAAACAGACTTGAGGTCAATGGAATAGAATTGAGGATTCAGACATTAACCCAGAAACCTACGAACACCTGATCTTTGACAAAGAGGCCCAAAATATTCAATTGAAAAAAGATAGTATATTTAACAAATGGTGTTGGCATAGCTGGATGGAAGTGAGTAGAAAATTGCAAATATATTCAAGCCAGCCACCCTGCGCAAAACTCAAATCCAAGTGGATCAAAGACCTCAAAATAAACCGAGCCACTTTAAACTTCATAGAAAAGAAAGTGGGAAATACTCTTCTACAAATTGGCACAGGCTACCACTTCCTAAATATAACACCAGTGGCACAGACACTAAAATCAACAATCAATAAGTGGGATCTCCTGAAGCTAAGAAGCTTCTGTAAAGCCAAGGACACTGTCAATAGGACAAAACGACAGTCTACAGAATGGGAAAAGATTTTCACCAACCCTACAAGTGATAGAGGATTGATCTCTAAGATATATAAAGAACTCTAGAATGTAGAGCCCAAAACCTTGAATAACACAATCAAAAAATCGGGTTCAGATCTAAAAAGGGAATTCTCAGCAGAAGAATTTCAAATGGCTGAAAGGCACTTGAAAAAGTGCTCATTATCTTTAGCCATCAGAGAAATGTAAATCAAAACAACTTTGTGATACCACCTGACACCTGTTTGATTGGCTAAGATAAAAGACAGAGATGACAGCCTATGCTGGAGAGGATGTGGAGCAAGAGGAACACTCCTCAATTGTTGGTAGGAGTGTAAGCTTGTTCAACCACTTTGGAATGCAGAATGGTGGTTTCTCAGAAAATTGAGAATCAATCTCCCCAAGGACCCAGCAATACCACTTCTGAGTGTATACCCTAAAGAGGCACAGTCACACTCCAAAGGCATTAGCTCAACTATGTTCATAGCAACATTATTCGTAATAGCAAGAACCTGGAAACAACCTAGATGTTCCTCAACTGAAGAATGGATTAACAAACTGTGGTCCATCTACACACAATGGAGTACTACTCAGCAGTAAGAAAAAATTATATCTTAAAATTTGCATGCAAATGGATGGATTTGGAGTATATCTTCCTAAGCAAGGTATCACTAACCCAGAAAGATAAGCAGTGGATGTAGTCACTCATTAGTGGACTCTAAACAAACAAACAAGATAAAAGCAAAGCATGCCCAAGCTGCAAACCACAACCACTGAACTGCTTGGGATCAGAAACACCTTGAACTGACTCCTTGGTTCCCACTCCCTCTAGAGGAACACCTGACTCAGTCTTGAGGTTGTGGGGAGAAAACTGCATATGCCAGGAGTGGAGGCTGAACTAAGCAATATTGGGACTGTGGGATCTTGGGACTGCCTGCCCCCTGCCCAGGGAGTAAATGAGGAGTTGCGGAGAAGAAAGAGTGACCTGGTGTTGTGGGAGGGAGAAGGGACCTTGAATAAGGATATACAAGGATAGAAAGTGTGATTTCTTTGTTCATAATAATAAAATAAAAATTAAAAAAAATAAAAGTAGCATATACTTTAAAAAAATTTCCCAGAGCTAAAGTTACAAGCATTTGTAAGCTGCAAGATATGGGTATTGGGAATTGAACATCGAACATGTGTCCTCTGTAAGAGAAGTACATGCACTTAACCTGAGTCATCTCTCCAGCTTCCATTCTATCTAATATACTTTTTAGAACATTTTATATAACTTTTATTTATTTTTTGAAAGTTGTACACATGTCTACTTTGCTTTCTTTTTCATTTTTTTATTTTTTTCTTTTATTATTATTATTATTATTATTATTATTATTATTATTATTGTTATTATGAACAAAGAAGTCACACTTTCTAACCTTGTATATTCTTATTTAAGGTCCCTTCTGCCTCCCACCACATCAGGTCATTCTTTCTTCTCCACAAATCCTCATCCCATCCCTGGACAGGCTGCAGGCAGTCCCATGGTCCCACTGCCCCAATATTG
>PVIH01026944.1:0-17852 GCA_004025045.1 Sigmodon hispidus | reverse complement strand
GACAAAACGACAGCCTACAGAATGGGAAAAGATTTTCACCAACCCTACAAGTGATAGAGGACTGATCTCTAAGATATATAAAGAGCTCAAGAATCTAGAGCCCAAAACCTTGAATAACCCAATCAAAAAATGGGGTACAGATCTAAAAAGGGAATTCTCAGCAGAGGAACTACGAATGGCTGAAAGGCACCTGAAAAAGGCATCATCTTTAGCCATCAGAGAAATGCAAATCAAAACAACTTTGAGATACCACCTAACACCTGTTAGATTGGCTAAGATAAAAGGCACAGATGACAGCCTATGTTGGACAGGATGCGGAGCAAGGGGAACACTCCTCCATTGTTGGTGGGAGTGTAAGCTTGTTCAGCCACTTTGGAATGTAATATGGAGGTTTCTCAGAAAATTAAGAATCAATCTCCCCAAGGACCCAGCAATATCACTTCTGGGTGTGTACCCTAAAGAGGCACATTCACACTCCAAAGTATTAGCTCAACTATGTTCATAGCAGCATTATTTGTAATAGCAAGAACCTGGAAACAACCTAGATGTCCCTCAACTGAAGAATGGATTAACAAACTGTGGTACAGCTACACATTGGAATACTACTCAGCAGTAAGAAAAAATGATATCCTCAAATTCGCAGGCAAATGGATGGATTTGGAGAATATCCTCCTGAGCGAGGTATCACAATCTCAGAAAGATAAGCAGGGGATGTACTCACTCACTAGTGGTCTCTAAGCAAACAAACAAGAAAAAAAGCCAAGCATGCCCAAGCGGCAAACCACAACCACTGTACAGCTAGGGATCAGAAACACCCTGGACTGACCCTTCGGATCCCACTCCAACTATAGGAACACCTGACTCACTCTTGAGGGAGGGGGGACAAAACTAGATTTGGCCAGGAGTGGAGACTGATCCAAGCATTATTGGGTCAGTGGGACCATGGGACTGTCTGCTCCCTGCCCAGGGAGGGGATGGGGAGTTTTGGAGAAGAAAAATGACCTGATGTGGTGGGAGGGGGAAGGGACCTTGAATAAGGATATACAGGGATGGAAAAAAAATTCAGAGGGAAAGCTGAACACAAAGTAAATATATGTGTAGCAATCTTATTTGCATTATCACCCTTGATAAGTCAATCATATGATTTTTATCTTCTTTATAGTTATTGTTAACTTTTCAGCATTTTAAATTCATTTTACTGTTTTTTTTGATAAATACAAAATAAATAAAGAAGAAAAAAAGAAAAAAAAATGTTTGACTCGCAGACTTTGATTTCCTAGGTCATCTCCCTTCTCAATCCTTCTATTTTGTAGTGTCACAGTTTATTTCACTGGTTATGCTATGTGAGTTCACCTTATTTCTTCAACTCTTTATCCAGCTGAGCCAATCATATTAGATACTGAAAAAGATAATATTGCATTTCTCAGTGGGTTGACTGTATCAAGCAAGCTGGATCCAGATCTTAGCTTGTCTCTCAGAAACATACCTTTAAAAAAAAAGTTCAATAAATTATCGTTTCTCACCACTTTGCTAGAATATGCAGATAAATAAGTCAAGTATTAAGACATATCAAAGCACCAAATATTTATGCAAGCTCAGAAATTGGAGGGCTCTTAAGAGATGTTTGAAATGAGTAAAGTGCACTAATTATCTTGTAGCTCTTCCTTTCAGCCTGAAGAAGATGTCACGATAGAACCTCTAAGATTGTCTCCCTCAAACTAAACAAGAACCCAGGATTGTGAATACCTGCAGAAGACAGAATTATAGAGCCACAAACCTACAAGTGGGGAAATGTGAAGAGAGAAGGACTAATTCTCTGGCCTTTCCTTCTGTCCTCATCTGTACGCTGGGGCTCCAGAATTTTCTGGAAAGCTTAGGCTGTGATTTCTGTATCCAGTGCCATAACTGGGAGGTTAAGCCTCCTTTTCATTTTAATTTACTTCAGAGAGCATCCTGGCAATGGACTGTCACATTCCAGATCTTGAGCTGAGAATATAAACAGGAATTTGACACTTGGAAAAAATTACTTAGACTCTTTAAAATTCCATTGAACTGATACTTTAATTTCTATTGGCATATTAATTTTAAATTTTTTTTAGCATATGTAATGTGTATTAAGGGCAAGAGAAAAGTCAGAAAATCAGGATGGATATTACTCCTGATAAGTCCTAATGAAGAAATGAGGGGAGAAGTATATGGCCATACTACCCTGAACTTTCCAGATCCTGTCTGATCTTGGAAACTAAGCTAGGTCTGCCTTATTAGTACTTGGATGGGAGAAAAGAGAGGAGAAGAAAGCATTCTAGAAGCTGTAGAACATAAAAAAGATGCTGTGATTTCCCATGTGGTGGGTATGCAGGAAAAGGGGCAGGAAGGAAACTGAGGATTTTAATAAAGCCATGGATAGCTGTTATTGGCATGACAAGAAAAATAAAACAGGTATGTTTACAAGCCTGGCCTACTTACTTAATAGGTCATTGAACCTGTTCTTTTTCAGAACCAGAGTGCACAGTTATCCCTGATCCCAGATCCAATGGAAGAATGTTCTCCCATGCAGAGTGATACAATATCTTTACAGTTAGGTCACATAAGCTCACTGGTCTGCCAATACCAAGTTTGACAGGGCCTGGACAATTCAGACTAATTAAATGTAAAGCTAAATTAGCCAGACTAACTTATGAAACATCAGCCCTCAGCTTTATTAGCCCCCTCCTTAGACTCTACTTTGTTTTTCTCTTGGATCATGTGCATTGGGCAAAAGCTACTAAATAATTTGCTCACTTTTTAAACCAGACTGTGAATTCTTTAGTGTTTGATATGTGTGTTTAATAAAGTAAAAGAAACCATTGACCTTCTAGAAGAATCCACATTACAAAGGGAGCGGAGGGGGGTGTCCAGGGGCTCATATTTTTCCATTAGTTAGAATCTCCAAGCTTCCAATTTGTTGCCATTTGATAGAGAGATTAGATGATATGAACATCCTGGGCTTCTGTGTCTTATTTTTGTATGCAACATGGAAATAATCATAGTGTCGTAGGGGTTGATGAGATGGTTCAGAAGCTAAGGATGCTTGCTGTTCTTTCAGAGGACACAAGTCTGGCAGCTGACAATCACTTGTATCTCTATTTCCAGGGAATCGAATGTCCTCCTCTGACCTCCTTAGGAACCTGCACTGACACAGACACAAAGAGAAAGATCTGAAAACAATAATGGCACATATTTTATATCATTAATTTGTAGGTTATATAAAAACAAGTGTGTAAATATTGTTTCTTATAAGCACTAGTATAGGAAAATCATATTTTACCATTATTTATTATTATTGCCAGTCTTCCCACTCACAATATAATCATGTAGGGGTATAAGAATGCTACTTACAGAAATTAGCAGAGGTTACTGGCAGATTCACAAAGTCACAGAAAACATGACCAAGATTTTTATTTCAGTGCTGAGTCAAATTCTTTTGCATTCTAGAAAGAGACATCCAAGCCCAAAGTATGGATGAGTGTAAGAAAAATTTAACATCTGTTGGCCATAAAGAATGACTTAGATTTTTGCCTTTTCCTCCAATTTCCTCTGTCCACATACAGGAAAATATCACTTGGTATCAGGATACCAGCTATCACTGAAAGAATTCATTATCACATAACTCTCCTGAACTTTAGTTTTAACTTCCTGAAAATTGTAGCCCTGGGTGCCCTCTCATTCCTACATTTTGTCTTCTTCATCTTTGTATTTATGATATTAACCTATATAAAATATAAATATATTTACAATAAATTGTATCTATTAAGCTAAATATGAAATATAGATGGGTGGATGAATGAATAAAAATGTGAGGTTGTTCAATTTAGGTTAAGATTAGCATATAGAAAGCCTCAAACTATTTCCTATGTAGAAGGTCAAAACTAAGTTGAAAGCAAGATGCAAACTGCTTTTTTCCCAGTGAGATGTAACTGAGAACCTTTCCTACAGGCAAAGTCAACAAAGACCTCAGGCAGGAGATAAAGAGGGTTGCCAATCTGTGTTACACGGATAAACTACAGCACACACCTGTAAAATCTTTCACTCTGAGATAAAGCAGTAGAAAACCATGGAATCAGTTCAATTTGGTATAGTTGGCTGCATACCAATATGTATTAGGTTTCTTTAGAGGAAGTGTTAGAATATGTGTGTGTGCATGCACACACTCCTACACACGTACACACAAGCCAACAGACAGATGATTTATTAGAGTAGCTTACAGGCTATGTGTTGCAGAATATTTGTTTATTGTGCAAAGATGTGTTGCTGTAATTGGTAATAAAAAGCTGAATGGCCAATACCTGGCAGGCGAGGATAGGTGGGACTTCTGGGCAAAGAGCAAGAGGAAGTCAGAGGGATGAATCTAGGCATGTGGAAGATACCAGGGGGACATGGAACCAGTCAGACAGGACAGAGAAAAAAATGACCGAGCCATGTGATTAAAAAGTAGATAAATAAAAGTTTAATTAAGTTATAAGAGCTAGTGGAACAAGTCTAAACTAATGACCAAGCTTTCATAACTAATTAGAAGTCTTCATGTCACTATTTATGAGCTGGTGGCTTAAATAAAAAGCTTTCTACAGGTGTGGTTTGGATAGTTCAGTGATAACTGCCTCCCAAAAGAAAGGCTAAAATCCAATAGTTTTTTAGTCCACAAGTCTGGAAGTCTCAGCTGATTTTCAGTCTACCTGAAGAAGTAGGTTCTAACACCTGTGAAGGAATTCTCAGCTTCAAGAGATATAGAAAAGCAAGAGTGAAGGCAAGCAGAGGAAAAAACTCAAACCTTCCTTCTTTCAAGGCTGTTCACAGAGGTAGTAATCAGGAAGTGTGGCCCAAATTTAGGGTAGGTCTTTTGAACTCAAAGCATCCAGATTTAGGGTGAGACTTCCCAACTCAAATGATACAATTGTAGTGGTTTGAATGAGTATAGCCACATGAGTATAAATTCATATGTTTGAGAACTTTGTTCCAAGTTTCTGAAGTATTTGGGAAGGATTAGGAGGTGTGGTCTTATTGGAAGAGTGTCACTGGGACATGAGCTTTGAGATTTCAAAAAACTCATTGCCATTCTCAATGTGTCTCTTTCTCTCTGCTTTGTAATTGTGTCTCAAGATGTAAGCTATCTGCTACTGCTCCAGTACTGTACCATCTGCCTGCTGCCAAGCCATGCTCATCATCACCATGACGGTCATAAGCTCTAGATCATAAGCCTAAGTCAAACACTTTCTAAGTTTCCTTGGTCATGGTGCTTTGTCACAGCAATAGAGAAGGGACTAAGAATCCAATCAAGAAATGCCTTCACAGGAATGCTGAGCTGCTTTGAGTTGGTTTAGCTGATTCCAAATGTTGTCAAGTTGACAGATAAAATTACCCATCACACCATGGAACGCTTCCTCATAAGCAACATGTGAGCACTGGGTAAAGTGATAGAGGATGACAGTGGTTCATAAACATAACAGAACAGCCTTCTTCCCATACTTGAGATCTAGTGAGCAGAGGAACATTTAAACTGTCCATTTATTTATGTAGTCATCTACTCAACCAGAATTCTAGAATGTTCCCTTGTACATTTCAGGTTCTACCAAGTGTTTTTTTTTTTTTCCAGTAGTAGATAACAGTGTTCAGTGATGCAGCTCAAAGAACAGTAATTAACATAACAGCTTTATGAGCCTCCCTGTACCTACCTCATTTTGTTTCATGAGCTGAGCACTAACAAATTTAATGCCAGAAATTAACCAAAGATGGGCAAAATTGAACGCATGAAATTAAGAGGATGTCAACTGATGTAAAGTGAAATCTACTTCATTGTTTTCATAAAACAAGGCTCCCCTGTTTCCTTATTCTAAGCTTATAATCATCACCATTATCACCTGGAACAACATGCCAGAGCACTGAGGTACTGTGACTTAGAAAGGAAGAGAATGGATGCAAACATAGGTGAAGCAAAGCCAGCTCCATCAATTTTAGGGCTAGTGGAACACAGTGCAGCAATAATTCTTTGGTAAAAGGCAGAAACACCAGAGTCAATCTAAACTTTCTGCTGAGGGGTAAAGTCGTTCCCTTTGGCCTTATATTTTAAATTCTACTTGCTGCTGTGTAAGAAAATACAAATCAAAATGTTTCATTAAAGTGAGCTTCACCACTTCAATTTACATTCTTCAATGTGAGTTTTAAAGGTGAACTTAGCAGCATTTAATTGATATGCAGGAGCCCTGAAATCATTGCATTCCTATTTTGTAACTTTTACGTGCATGTATATTTTGCCTTTACCAGAGGAATGGAAGTGTTGCAGAAAGTGAACCTGAACTGGTTTTGTTTGTTTGCTTTTAATTCCGGAAACTTCTTCAGTCTGATATTACTTTCTACCTTGGAGTACCGCTGATGCTGAAGGAGAAACCAAAAAGGAAAGGGGCTTTAGACTGCCCTACTTTTCCTTTCCCTCCTATGTAATTATGTTGGTAATGCAAATAAGTTCACAGAACATATGATGATGGTCCTTGGTCACGTCCCACAGGCTTCTTCTCTCCACGTGTATGCTGTGTGTAAGGAATGTGTTAAACCACTGTGCTGTTCCACTGTTTCTTTTACTATACATTAGAAATGCAAAAGTAAAAGTATTGTTTTTTTTTTATTCTAGACAATAACAACTGAGTAAATGAAATATGGGTTCCAGATAATAGCACAGTTTTAAGGCTGTAAGATAACCCTGGGTTTTTCCCTGTATTCTCCCAATAACTTGCTAGATCTTTGACCAACTTACTAAATGTTATGATAGCCAATTTCTTTTTTTTTTTAAACAAATTCTTTTCACCCTATCTTACTTTTGATCAGTGTTTTTTTTTTTTTAAAGATTTATTTATTTATTATGCATACAGTTTTTTACAGAAGAGGGCACCAGACCTCATCATAGATGGTTGTGAGCCACCATGTGGTTTTGCTGGGAATTGAACTCAGGTCCTCTGGAAGAACAGTCAGTGCTCTTAACCTCTGAGCCATCTCTCCAGCCCCAGATAGCCAATTTCACATGTATGACCAGATCTTCTTTCTGCTCAAGCATCCAGTGTCTGCTCTTTCTGTGGTCTGTCTTTCCAACTTACCAATATCAATATTTTTAACGATTTCTCCTACCCCAAATACTTACTAGAAACATTGCATACAACAGCCAAAAGCCAACTCTAGCCCAACAGTGTAATTTTAATGACCTATATACAATTAATACAGAGTCAAGATTTAAAATCTGGGAGATTTTTGTTTAGAACACAGAGTTTCAACAAATTTTAAAAAATATAAAGACAAGCCACTGCTTCTCTACAGTATGGATGGACTGTAGAGAAGTTTGTCCCCATTTCTCTAAATCCTATTCCGTGTGAAATGTCCTCTGCAGCTTCCCCTCTGAGACTGTAATTTAGTGATGTGTGCTTCATACCATCTGGATAGAAATCAGGAGACACAATCTGAGATCTCCTGTTGTCTGCTCTAGGTGGATTATATCGTGTTTGAGACTTGTCTTTCCAGCCAGATTTCTAACAAGAAAAGTGTAAGTGTGTCTCTCTCATACTGAATCCTTTCTGTGCACATTCCAAGCATGTCTGTGAAGCTCTCACTCATGTAGCTTAGTGGAAAGCTGCTGATAAATAATTCATAACCAGGTCCCAATGAATCAATGAGCCAATCCTTCTCCAAGGCAATTTTTTTAGAGCTACAACTACAGAATTGTGATATTTTCTCCATTAGTTTAATTTTGGAGTCTGTGATACTTGAGTTTAGGGCATAGTTTAAATGAGATAAGGGAGCTGGGAGCACCTCAGCTCATATCCATAAGTCAATGCCCATTCCTTTTACTTATGATGCCGACCCAGGATACATAATCTCTCTAACAAGGACTGCTACTTTTAGAAAACAGACAATGCTAATCATTTGTATAATTTTTTCAGTATTAATTTATATAGAAAGCATCTATAGTGTTGACAAATCTTTGTTGGCATATTTATGACCAGGAACGATTATGAATGTTTTAACTATGATTCACATATGATTGAGCATTTATAAGTCCATATATAAATATGTATCCACATGTGTGTTTGTGAATATATACATTAATATAAATATGTGCCTTCACATAAAGAAAGAGAGGAGAAGTGATATTTTGTCCATGTATTTTAATTTGGGGAATATATTTTAATTCATGAATATATTGGAAAATATTGTTAGTTAAAATAATTTGGTCTGATAAGGACTATATATTCTTATAGTTAAAGATAATACATCATTCTTTCACTATTTTTGATAAAACAGCTTCAGTTAACCAAAACAACAATTAATATATTAAAATACTCTCGCAATGCACAAGAAAGCCCAGCTATTTCATATTCTCAGACCTACAGAATATGCTTACACTGACTCAATACAAACTCCACTAAAAATTGAGTTTAAAATTATCTCTTCTATACTGTATGAGAAAAAAATCTTATATTTTATAGAATTAAATTTACATGGAAAACTGCCTAACCCTAACCCTAACCCTAACCTAACCCTAACCCTAACGCATAGAAACATATCTTTATAAGTATTATTAAATATTTATGCCAAGCGATGGATGGGTGCTTGCCTGATTTAATTCCTCACATTTCATTTCTTCTTGGACAAAGCAATTAAAAATTTCATTGAATTTTCTTCACCATTAGCTTAAAACATGTCATTTAGTGAGACTATTGATTGATGTGGTTTTTTTCTTTCTATGGTAGCCTCTGATATTAAAATCTATTACACATTTTAATCTCCTTATTGTCCCAACAATTTTTTGCTAACTTATTTGAATAATTAAATGTACCTTGAGGTAGTTATTAATTAAGCCTCCCTTCAAAATCTACTGAGCATTTACTTCTCATACTAAGAAGGCTGAATCACAGAGCAGCATTCAGGCCCTACATGCCCTTGAAATAGAGCTGGGTAAGCTGGGACACAGTTATCTTTGAAGCTTTTCCCCATCCAGTATGTCCTTATTGTAGAGCAGGCCTGAAAAGGACCTGTGATTACTAGAGCTCAGATGTACATCCTGACTTTTAAAGTTATAGTTAACCTTCAAAAGGTTCTTTAATAATGTGAACCAGAAACCTTTTTCACATTTCTTGTTCTTGTCAATGTTGTTGAGAAAATAATCTTTTGGCTCTAAGGCTTTTGCTTTCCCTTAGTTTCATGCTGACATCTTGATGCCAGGATCAAGAGAGGGATACCGTCACGTACAGAACACAGGCTTCGTCCCCAGGCAGACCTGGTTTGGATCCCCTCTGAGCTTTCTAGATGTTTCTAGGGCAATATCCTGCCATCCATTCTTCCTCAACTAGGAAGGGGTTAAAATTATATAATTTATGATTAACAATACTAGTAATATTAGGATCACATAATAATGTCCTAATACAAAGGAGGCACCCTGAAGATGACTGCTTGTTTCATTATTATTATTTGCTTAGTTTTCTCCCAAGACTTGTTACAAATTTGCTGTCATGGAGTTCTCAGAGAAATATGGGAGCAGGACGTAGATAATCTGGGTAGCAATACACACACACACACACACACACACACACACACACAAATGTATATGTTTGTACATGTACAAAGTATATACTGTAGTTGCTAGTTTTTTGTTAACACCTTTTACTCTTTTTTCTATTTTAACTCTTTGTTCCTTGCTCTTTTGGTGGGTTCACCACTCAGCTCCCAAATAAATCACATAGTCTTATTCTTTCTTATAAATTCCTGGCTTAGCTTGGATTGTTTCTTGTCAGCTTTTCTTCACTTAAATTACCCCTCTACCTTTTGCCTCTGGGCCTTTACATTTTCTTACTTTCTGTGTAAGAAACTTACTTTCGCTCTTACTCCATGGCTGGCTGGGTGGCTGGGTGGCTGGATAGCTAGCCTCTAGGATCTTCCTCTCCTATTTTTTTTCTTGCTCTTGCTCTCCCTTCTCCCAGATTTCTCCTTTAACATATTCTCTCTGCCTGCCCGCCCCACCTATCCTTTCTCCTGCCTTGCCATTGGCTATTAAGTTCTTTATTAGATCAATCGGGTGTTTGAAACAGACAAAGTAACACAGCTTCAGAGTTAAACAAATGCAACACATCTTTGCATCATTAAACAAATGTTCCACAGCATAAACAAATGTAACACATTTTAAAATAATATTCTACTATGTGTAATTTTACTTAATCTTCTTGTCATATCTATCTATGAGATAAGTAAGACAGGACAATTTTTTATCATTATGTAACTGAATATATTAGTGTAATGGATAAATATTTTAAGGAACTGCCTCCCAGAATTAAAACTACTGATTCCAAGGGTTTTCAGACAGACTATTTCGAATATTCCTATTTTCTTTAATTTTTGTTTTTTAAATTTCTTATGAATTTCTGTAGTTCTGACATGTAAAAGTCGACTATCATCATTGGTAGGGAAGTATATTGTTTTCTTCTGCAAGAGGACACAGGCTTGTGTGTGCCAATCAGATTGGATATAAAATGATGCTCGAGGATGAAAAGAAAATGATCAGACAAAAGAAACTCACAGACAGGAAATAAATGATTTCACAAAGTAGAGTTTTTTATAACAGATTCCTAAAATTCTGAATGAGTTCATTTCAACAGTGAGGCATCTTTGATGTTTTCCTCAGGAAAACCGAAGGACTGAAGCTAGAGACAGTTAGTTAGGTCAGTAAATAGCTTGGTGCAAAAGCCTGTGGATCTGAGTTCAAAACCCTAACACTCACATAGGAAAGTCAGGCATGGTGATATACACCTGTATCACCAGCTAGGGAGTCAGAGACAGGAGGATACCCTGGAGTTCAGGAGCCAAGCAGTGTAGCCAATCAGTGAGCTCCAGGGTCAGTGAGAGTCCTGGATAGTGATAGAGGCAGAAACAGTCTCCACTGTACATGCATAGGCATGCACAGTCCATCACACATGTACATACATATCACACACACACACACACACACACACACACACACACACACCAAACATACACACACACCAAACACACACACTTTTAAAAAGAAAGAAATCCAGGGGATTATAGAATTTTCTTTAAGTTTAAAAACCTAGTGACCAAGGTCAAGAAAAGTATGTGCTCCCAGTAAATGGTGTTTGGATAAGCCATTCAAAAATGTTATGACTCACTGTCTTTCAAAATCATGACTGGGCGCTACATTCTTATATTTTATGTAAGACACAGCTTCTTTTATATCACCCAAGTTCTTTTATATCCTTTTGCTATCACCCAGATGTTCTTTATAATTGACTTGCTACCACACTGGCTGGGTCCTAGGAAAGGCCAAAGGATCTGGTTGTTCTAATGTAAACCATTTGCCTGGATGTCTTTGAAGTATCAGGAGCAAACTGGATGAACATGTCCCATAGTGCAAACAACATTACAGATTGTTTTTATAATATCTGTGTCTTAGTCAGGATTTCTATTGCTGAGGTGAAACCTCGTGATCAGAAATACCTTGAGGAGAAAGGGTTTATGTCACTTTCCCTTTCAGGTAATGATCCATCACTAAGGGAAGCCAAACAGGCACTTAAAGCAGGAACCCAGATGCAGGCCAAGGAGGGATGCTGCTTACTGGCTTGTACCTCATGGCTTACACAGCATGCTTTCTTATAGAACTCAAGACCACCAACCCAAAAATGGCACCACCTACAATGGACTGGGCCCACCTATATCAATCACCAATCAAGAAAATGTATCATAGTTTGCCCACTGGACAATATGGTGGGGACATTTTCTCAATTGATGTTCTTTCTTTCCAAATGACTCCAGCTTTCATCAAATTGACATAAAGCTAGCCAGCTCACCAAGATACAATGTGTAGGCATGGTCTCATCCAGATCATAAAAAAAACTGTTCTACCATACCATGAAATGTTGGTTTGTTGGTTAAGCAGTTAAAGCACCAATTTCACTTTTGATTCTTAAGTATGACAATTGTTGTAAGCTGCTATTTTTTTAAACGAGACAAAAGGAAGGGAGAGAGGCAGGGAAGGAGGGAGGAAGGGAGGGAGGGAGCATTGAACATCTTTTGAATGTGTGAAATGATGGAAAAGTGCTCTCTGTGCAGAGGACACTCGGGTGTAAAGTGGAAGAGTCACAAGCAGTTCCCAATGTTCAAACATGCCTCACTGGAAGAGCCTCTCTCAGGGGCCTTGTCTCCTCTGTTGCTATGAAACTGTCTTCTGGCATCTGACTTCCAAAGTACTTCCCTGGAATGCTGTCTAGCTGGGAGAGCCACATCCTGGGACACAGAAAAGTGTCACCATACTATTTTCTTTGATACCTTGAACCAAAATGTATTTCTTTTCTTTCTTTGACCTTTAAAAATATAATAGTTTTTTTTGCCCTCAAAGTTGTAAAAATGCCAATGGGATTTATTTTGTTTTTCATCAATCTCTTGGGAAAGCTGGAAGAATGAACAATACAGTCTAGTAAACTCTCATTATTTGTGTATATAGCTGATCTGAGCACAAAATAGAACTTGGAGATATGGCTGAAGTACTGGCAGACCTCAAATGTGCCTCATAAAGTATAAGGGATATTTAATGGTATATATCTATGGAGTGAATGCTGAAAGGATGATCGTAACCTCACTGAGAACCTGGTGAGAAAAAAGTAAGCCACGCATTAGAATGTGTTCATTGCCCACCCACTTATGGACATGAAACTCTAGTGACAGTTTTGGAATTTCCCATTCTTACACAGTCTCATATGAAGGAGTGATGTCTGTTTAGAGTATGCTGCTGGACATGATGAAATACTTCATCTCAGAATCACTATCTTCCTGTAAAAACTTATAAAATAAGGCAGAATAAAGAAGGCACACATGCAAATAATATAGGTAAACCAGCCCTGTGATAACTCAAGTCATAAAAGCAAATAAGGTGGGATCTAAATTGCCTCAGCTTCTTTAGATTGTAATATACAGACAGAGGACTGTGGATGAAAATGGAGAGCTGCAAGTGATAGAGGACTGATCTCTAAGATATATAAAAAAC
Organism: Sigmodon hispidus; assembly: GCA_004025045.1. Taxonomy (NCBI): domain Eukaryota; kingdom Metazoa; phylum Chordata; class Mammalia; order Rodentia; family Cricetidae; genus Sigmodon; species Sigmodon hispidus. The sequence continues at coordinate 4,783 of PVIH01026944.1, read as the reverse complement.
TCAAGAATCTACAGCCCAAAACCTTGAAGAACCCAATCAAAAAATGGGATTCAGATCTAAAAAGGGAATTCTCAGCAGAAGAATTATGAATGGCCAAAAGGCACCAGAAAAAGTGTTCATCATCTTTAGCCATCAGAGAAATGTAAATCAAAACAACTTTGAGATACCACCTGACACCTGTTAGATTGGCTAAGATAAAAGACACAGGACAGCCTATGTTGGAGAGGATGCAGAGCAAGGGGAACACTCCTCCATTGTTGGTGGGAGTGTAAGCTTGTTCAGCCACTTTGGAATGCAGTATTGTGGTTTCTCAGAAAAATGAGAAACAATCTCCCCAAGGACCCAGCAATACCACTTCTGGGTGTATACCCTAATGATGCACAGTCACACTCCAAAGGCATTGGCTCAACTATGTTCATAGCAGCATTATTTGTAATAACAAGAACAAGGAAACAAACTAGATGTCCCTCACCTGAAGAATGGATTAACAAGCTGTGGTACATCTACACAATGGAGTACTACTCAGCAGTAAGAAAAAATGATATCCTAAAATTTGCAGGCAAATGGATAAATTTGGAGAATATCCTCCTGAGCGAGGGAGGTATCACAAACTCAGAAAGATAATCAGGGAATGTCCTCACTCATTAGTGGACTCTAAACAAACAAACAAACAAGAAAAAAGCAAAGCATGCCCAAGCTTCAAACCACAACTATTGAACAGCTTGGGATCAGAAACACCCTGAACTGACTCCTTGGATCCCACTTCTCCTAGAGGAACACCTGACTCAGTCTTGAGGTTGTGGGGAGAAAACTGGATCTGCCAGTAGTGGAGACTGAACTAAGCAATATTAGGACAGTGGGACCATGGGACTGCCTACCGCCTGCCCAGGGAGGGGATGGGGAGTTGTGGAGAAGAGAGAATGACCTGATGTGGTGGGAGGGGGAAGGGACCTTGAATAAGGATATACAAGGATAGAAAGTGTGACTTCTTTGTTAATAATAATAATAATAATAATAATAATAATAAAAAGAAAATGGAGAGCTGGAGTTCAGAAACTATAGACAGCCTGGAGTGTAAAAAGCACTTGTCCAGATAAAGAAATGATGCAGATCAAACAATGCCTAAATGTGAGTGACACTCTGAAGAACACAAGTGTTGTGGGCCTCATGAGATGATGCAAGGTTGAAGAAGGAGACAGGAACTTCTGTAGGGAAGTCTTGTCCAGAGTGATTGGCAGAGATCAGGCAGGACATTGAGCTATTTGGGATCCACCCACCTAGAGAGACATGTATTCCTTACAACACCCAGGCCATGTAGGAGTAACTCCCAAACTCAGTCAGTTTAAAATCAGCTCTAGACTAAACAGCGAATAAGTTTTGAATAATCCTTAAAGAAAGGAATCTTTCATGTAATTCACTTACCAAACGAAATGTAATGTTAACTGCAATAAAATCAAATTAGAAAGGCTTTCAACATTTTGGCCTTAAGATGTCCAATTGAAAATCACTAGAACTGTGAAAAGTATTAAAAAACAAGATCCACAAAAGGAAACAATCAGCAGCCACAGATTCAGGAATGACAGAGATAATTAACAATGGATCTGAAAATAACTACTACAAATGATGTTAAGGAACCTAAAGAAAAATATGGAATGTTAGAGAAATTTGAAAAACATCAAATGGAATGCCTAGGTGAAAGATTCATACTTTAGGACATTATCTCTTAAGTAGAGGCAATTGTGCCCATTTTGAGGGAGTTACAGTAGCATCTAAAGACATTATTACAAGTCATAACATGGGGTAGGTACCATTGTGACCCAGTGGCTAAAAGTCAGGGACACAACTAAACATTCTACAATATGCAGAGCATTCTTGGACAACATGTCTGTCTCACTGAGAATGGAGACACTCCTGAGACATTTTTAAATAATAACTGATAAAACAGAAAAGAAGAGAGGTCTTAAAATACTGGGGAGATGTGCAAATCTTACGTAAGAAATGGAGAAAGAGAACAGTATAACATTTGAGAATCTGAAATCCTGACTGAAAGGTACACAGGAAGTATAGGAAGATGTATTAGAAAACTAAAATATAATAGTAACACATCTAATAAATGTTATGAGATTGTAGACTCACAGATCCAAGAATTTGGTGAACTTGGAACAAGAGAAACATGAAGAAAAACAGATCAGGTGCTGTCCAAATCAAATTATTCCAAAACAATGACAAAGGGAAAATAATAAAAAGTGCCAACAAACTACAGTTAATTATCTGTAAGTTAAGAGTGATTGAAAATAATTACTGATATGTAACTAAAACCTGCTAGAAGCCAGAAGAAACAGTGCATATTTAAATGACTGAAAGAAAAATAACTATCAACCAAAGAGTCCCCTGCCCTGGTAGAAGTTACACTCAGAAACTGAGGACAAAGATAAGATGTTTCCAGGCTACAACTGAAACTACAAACTTGTCACTGGACACTTGTGCCATAAAAAAAAAAATATGCTGAGCTTTCAAACTAAATAAAAAAATCCAGATCAAAAAAGACAGAAAAACACTGGTAAAATTAATACATAAATAAAAGAACACAATATTCTTCTGCTGAGAATTCCCTTTTTAGTTCAGAATCCCATTTCTTAATTGCCTTATTTAGAGCTTTGGGCTCTAGTTTCTTGAGTTCTCTATGTTTTAGAGATCAGTCCTCTGTCACTTGTAGAGTTGGTGAAAATCTTTTCCCAATCTGTAGGCTGTCGTTTTGTCTTATTGACTGTGTCCTTGGCTTTATAGAAGCTTCTCATGTTCATGAGGTCCCATGTATTGATTGTTGTTCTTAGTGTCTGTGCTACTGGTGTTATATTTAGAAAGTGGTCACTTGTGCCAATTTGTTGGAGGGTATTTTCCACTTTCTTTTCTATTAAGTTCACCGTGGCTGGGTTTATGTTGAGTTCTTTGATCCACTTGGATTTGAATGTTGTGCAGGGTGATAGGTTTGGATCTATTTGCATTTTTCTACATATTGCCATCCAGTTATGCCTACACCATTTGTTGAAGATACTATTTTTTCCCATTGGATATTTTTGGACTCTTTGTCAAAAATCAAGTGTTTATAGGTGTGTGGGTTAATGTTGGGGTCTTCAATTCAATTCCATTGATCTACAAGTCTGTTTTATGCCAGTACCAGGCTGTTTTTATTACTGTAGCTCTATGGTATAACTTGCAGTTGGGGGTGATAATGCCTCCTGAGGTTCTATTATTGAGCAAAATTGTTTTGGCAATCCTGGAATTACAAATGGCTGAAGGCACTTGAAAAAGTGCTCAGCATCTTTATCCATCAGAGAAATGCAAAACAAAACAACTTTGAGATACCACCTTACATCTGTCAGAATGGCTAAGATTAAAAACACAGATGACAGCCTATGCTGGAGAGAATGTGGAGCAAGGGGAGCACTTCTCCTTTGTTTGTAAGCTTGTTCAGCCATTCTGGAATGCAGTATGGTGGTTTCTCAGAAAACTGGGTATCAATCTCCCTAAAGATCCAGCAATGCCACTATTGTGTATATGCCCTAAAGATGCACATTTGCACCCCAAAAGCATTAGCTCAACTATGCTCATAGCAGCATTATTTGTAATAGCAAGAACCTGGAAACAACCTAGATGTCCCTCAACTGAAGAATGGATTAACAAACTGTGGTACATCTACACAACGGAGTACTACTCAGCAGTAAGTGATATCCTAAAATTCACAAGCAAATGGATGAAATTGGAGAATATCCTCCTGAGCAAGGTATCACAAACCCAGAAAGATAAGCAGGGGATGCACTCACTCTTTAGTGGACTTTAAAAAAAAAAGTAAAGAAAACTCTTTCTTAGATAATCTTGCCTTTGTTGCCTTGACTTTTTTTTTGTGGTTGAGTAAAATATTTAATTCACAATTTATTTACTACTTAAAATAAATTTTAAGTATGTTATACATGAGGATAGACTCCAAAAGTTAAACTGTGTTCTTTACATTTTTTTTCTCTCTTTTTTTTCTTCTTTATTTTGTATTTAACAAAAAAACAGTTACATAAATTTACAATGAGGAAGAATTAACAATAACTATAAAGAGGATAAGAATCATAAGCATGGCTTATCAACGGTGGTAATGCAAATAAGATTGCTACACATATATTTACTTTGTGTTCAGCTTTCCCTCTGAAATTTTTTTTTCCATCCCTGTATGTCCTTATTCAAGGTCCCTTCCCCCTTCGAATACATCTTGTCATTTTTCTTCTCCGCAACTCCCCATCCACTCACTGGGCAGGGAGCAGACAGTCCTATGGTCCCACTGACCCAATAATGCTTGGATCAGTCTCCACTACTGGCCAAATCCAGTTTTGTACCCCCTCCCTCAAGAGTGAGTCTGGTGTTCCTATAGTTGGAGTGGGGTTCGAAGGGTCAGTCCAGGGTGCTTCTGATCCCAGGCTGTTTAGTGGTTGTGGTTTGGTGCTTGGGCATGTTTGGCTTTTTTTTTCTTGTTTGTTTGTTTAGAGACCACTAGTGAGTGAGTACATCCCCTGCTTATCTCTCTGAGATTGTGATACCTCGCTCAGGAGGATATTCTACAAATCCATCCATTTGCCTGCGAATTTTAGGATATCATTTTTTCTTACTGCTGAGTAGTATTCCATTGTGTAGATGTACCACAGTTTGTTAATCCATTCTTCAGTTGAGGGACATCTAGGTTGTTTCCAGGTTCTTGCTATTACAAATAATGCTGCTATGAACATAGTTGAGCTAATAC
>PVIH01026943.1:0-17852 GCA_004025045.1 Sigmodon hispidus | reverse complement strand
ACACACACACACACACACACACACATACACACACACACATAGATGCCCAAGTTCGAATGTCATGGGTTTTGAAATCCCTCATTTTAGTGCCTAAGCAGAAGTTAAATGGAATTCAAGCATAATGCAGGCCGATGAATCTGATAGAAGATCTGTGGAGATGATTTAATCAGTAAAGGGCTGGATGTGCAGGTGTGGAGGCTTGAGTTTGGTTCCCCAGCACTCACATAAAAAGAAAAGCTGGATGGGCCCAGTATATGCCTGCAATCCCAATGCTGGGGAGGCAGAGACAGGCGGATCCCTGGGGATGATCGTAACATCCAGTCTGCTTAAACTGGAGACTCCAAGTTCAGTGAGAGACTGTCTCCAACTCCAGGAGGATATCAATTGAGGAAGACGCAGAACATTGACCTTTGGCTTTGGCCTACACACATACACATGCACACGCACACATACACACACACATATGCACACATACATGCATGCACACTCTTACAAACATACAAATGCACACACACAAAATATTGGTAGAAATTTTATTTCATAAAAAATTTTATTGAAAGTAACTTTCGATAGGGCACTATTTTATATATATATACTTATATATATATACATATCTTAAAATTTACATTAGCTGGCCAAACCAATTACTTTCAGGAGCTTAAGTAAAAAAAATAGCTTAGATATAGTATAGTGGTACCTGACATCTGTAAATTGTGTTTTCTGAATGTGAGAAAAATTTCCATCTTGATAAGGGAGTTGAGTGGCATGTTGACTGTCACTCAGTAGAATGTAGTTTTCTTGAATATCTCCATTATCATTATTATTATTTTGGTTTGCTTTGACATGCATGGGTGTGTTTTTGCATGTGTACAGGTGTGTATACATATGCATACATACATAGGCCAAAGCTGGGGGTCTGAACTCGGGGTCCACATTTTTTAATTTTATTATTGCTCAGCAAATAATTTACTAACCGAGCTATCTCCCCAGAATTTCTCCTTCTTGTTCTGTTTGAAATTTTAGGAAACAAAACTTGTTAGCCAGACAGAAGATGATAGCAAAATCACAATCAAGATCCAGCTTTCCAGTGAACTCCACCCCAACCACCCGGAATGGCTTCGATATTACAATGTCCTCTTTAGGAGGTGCGTGAGACTCAGTCCTGCTCTCCCCCACTCCCACCGTGCTTCCCATGATGCTGAGGAGCACAGATGTGAACACTGCCACATCCCTTCCACTGTGTGTACTCTGGAGGCCCCACATGTCTTCTAAAATGACATTTGAACCTCAGCTACAAAGTATAAGATCAGTATCTAGTCTCCCGGCATGTATTTATCCTGCCACCTGTCTGGAAAGAGGAACAGTTATCCTGTCCACACTTGTGTTCTCCCATGTATCTCTGGAGTTATGTATGTGTTCTGTTCTGCCTTGATAATAATGACCAAATGTTCAAAGGACCATTTGGGCTGTGAAGTCTGCAAGATGTTTTAGTTCAGTTCTGGGGATGAAGGATGTTCTGCCAGCCTTGATGCCGACACCAGCATGCGATTTACTTACCAAGCACTTTGTGAGGACACAGATTGTTTTTCTGAGGTCTCTTTGTGTGTGCTACAAGTCGCTCTCAGTGTTGTCTCAACAACTCATCCTTTTCATTTCTAGATCGATGACACTGATGGACTTGAATCAGAATGATCCGAACCTCAGGGATATCCGAGCTAGGCTCCTGGCTTCAAGGTTTGAGAAAAATAAGGGAGGGGAGCCGGGAGTGGGCTTTCAGATGGCCACTCTGGTTTGAAGTGGTGTGATTTTTTTTTTTTAATATATATATATATTCTTTCAACTTTTATTCTTTGTGGATTTCACATCATGCATTCCCATTCCCTTTGATTCCTCCTCCCTCTGCCCTTGTACCTCCCCCAAAAACAAAATAAAATTTAAAAGAAAAGACAAAATATAACAAAGAGAAGACTCTCATTGTGGAAGCTCTAAAGTGGCCCACTGAGTCACACGGTTCACCCTTTAGTCTGCTCCTCTTTACTTGCAAATGTTCATTACCAGGAGTCATTGGAGTCTTTGGTCTGGATCAAGGCCTCTGGCTTCCCTTATACCACTGACAATTAGGCTCGGACTGGCTCCTCTTGGATGTCCTGTTGTTGTTCTGGGTCATGGAGATCCTGCTGTTTTGGGTCTTTAGATTTGTCCCCTGCACATGCTCACAGGTGAGATGCATATCGGGGTGTGCCAGCTCTCAGCTCTGGTTCTGGGCCTGGGCAGTAGCTGGGTTGGTCAACCTGCCAGGTCTCCAACATTGTCACTCCTCAGGAAAGCTCTCCAATGTTGCCTCTAGCTTACTGGATGCAGCCTGCAGCAAAGAGTGGGAATTTTTAAAGTGATACCCAGCAATTATGAACAGTGAAGGGTCACTCTGCCAGGCTTGGATAATCCCAGCATGTGGGCAGCTGAGACAGGAGGGTTAATGAGAGTTTAGGCTAGCCTGGACTACAGAGGAAGAAGTCCCTTTCTCAAAACACAAATTCAGTTTAATGTAAGATAAAAAGATTGATCTTAAAACAATCCCAGCACATAGTACTGAGGCAGACTAAGGTGATGGCACACACCTTTAAGTCCAGCACTCAAGAGGCAGAGGCAGGCAGAACTCTGAGTTCAAGGCCAGCCTGGTCTACATAAGCAAGTCTCAGGACAGCCAGAACTATGTTGATAGACCTTGTCTCAAAGAATAAAACAAAATAAAAAGCCAGTGTACTGAAGTGGGATAATGAGTTTGGGCTTCATAGTGGCATTTTAATGCATAAAAAGAAGAATATGAGCACAATTGTGTTTTGCATTCAGGTAGGGGCTCACTGTGTAGCCCTCGTTCTAGAATTCACTATGTAGACCAGAGTTGCTTCTAACTCAGATTTACCTGCTTCTGCCTCTTGAGTGCAAGAATAACAGACATTATCCTCAACCATTCTTGGCTTGACCAGCGCTGTTCAGCTATTACATGTGCAACGAAGGACGGTCTGAATCAACTGAGATGTGGGTAGTTTTCTCTAGAACAGAATAGATAATAGCAATTAACTCTACGTGTGTCTATGCTGTTATTTTCAAATGTTACAGCATATGAAATGATATCTGGTTTGATGCCTTAAGCACCGTGGGTGGTGTTTGATTTTTTAACAAAGATCATGGATGGCCCAGATACGATGACCGACCTTAAGGGTCCTTCTGAAGGTCAGTAGTGACTGAAATCAAGGAAGTTAAAGCAACTACTATGGTCACTGTCACTGGCCCTGACCTAGTTCTGACAGGAAATGCCGGGACTGGCCTCTGTGTAATGCATCCTCTTTGCAGAATGGAGATCCATCAAAGCTACAATACTTCCATCCTGCCGTATGAGGACAGATTGACCCTGTGTGCTGACGTGATACACAGGCTGCACCAAAAGAAGACTGTGTATGACCTCATAGCCGAGAAGTGCGAGAATGAAGTGAAGAATCTCAAGGAAGAAGTCTCTAAGGAGGTTCTGGGAACCATTGTTCACACCAGGTAGGCGTGTTTTATATGCCTGCTATTTGCCCTGACTATCTCTCTAATAAACCTCGCAGAGGTTCTTGTCATGCCCAAACAACCCCCATTTGCAGTTGGAATTTTCTTTGGGCCACCAGCCAGCTCCCAAATAAAGGAATGGAGGGTTATTATTAATTATGAATGTTTGGCCTTAGCTTAGGCTTGTCCCACTAGCTTTTCTAATTAACCTTTTTTCTATTCATCTCCATTTGCCTCAGGGCTTTTTAGCCTCTTTCACTCTGTAGGTCTGACATTTCCTGCTTCCTCTCGGGCTGCCTGGTCCCTGGTGTCATCTCCTTTTGTCCCCCCACCCCCAACCTAAACTCTTCCTCCTACTTGCTCTCCTTGCCCACAAGCCTCTCCTATCCTTCCTCCCTCACTATTGGTCATTCAGCTTTTCATTAGGCCAATCAGGTGCCTTAGGCAGGCCAGAGGAGACAACACACCTTTACATCATTAAACACGTGCAGCACATCTTTAAATCGTTAACACACAGAGTAGGAAAATGGCAAGACACATGTGACCCTTCTCATTTGGGTGTGACGGGGGTGTGTGTCTAGTGTCTGTCTCCACGCCCTTGCATGTCCCTTTGTTTGTTCTGGGCCTTGATGGCTTTCTGCTTATGTCAATCCCTGTTCTAAATTACTGGTGTCTAGTGCTAGGTTTAGCCCAAGGGCAATTTCCACTTTGGAGGATGCTTTATTTTTATTTCTCCTTCTGTATCAGAAACTTTAACTTGATGAGTAACTGCAGTCAGAGAACCAATGATATAGCCAAATCAGTAGGAGGAACAGAGCCAAGGGCTCACCTTGCTTGATTTAAAATCTTATTAGAAAATACAGGAACCCTGATAGGCTGGTGCCATCAGAGCAATGGACTGAGGATCCAGTTATGATGAGTCCTTCATAGCCCTTGGTATTTGACAGAGATGCAAATCACTTAAAGGCAAGCAGTCTTTTTAGGTAAATGTGTGTTGGGGGAGGGGGTAACTGGGCATCTACATGCTCCTCCCCACAGAACACACAACACTCACCCAAATTTAACTTGGGAACTCAAAATAGACTTGCTTTGTAAAAATATTTTACTAGAAACATCTGGACTTTAGATTAAAGCAAAACCCTCCTAGATAAGACACCAAAAGGAGGGGAGAAAAACCACAGATAGTGTTCTAAGCACCCTGTGGAAACAGGAGGACAAGTGGACAGGACAGAGGAGAAGCTTATGGGTCACACAGTTGAGAAGAAAGGGGTGTTTATAGTATATAGAGTGCACAACTCCACCATGAAGAGACAACTCGGTGGTTATGATTGAGTAAAGGATCTGAACAGACATTTTTCCAGAGATGCTTGTCCAAAGGGAGCATTCAGCTGGTCGGTAAGTGAAAGGGTGGGTGCTCACTCTTGGTCACATAAATGACTGCTACCTGCTGTGATACTTCAGAATTACATGGACAGCCAAGATGCACATATTAACAGTCCAGTGGAGATGTGAAAAAATCAGAACTAACCACAACTAAAATATTACTAGAGTATAAAAATCTTAGGACTATAAAATGATTTCTCTGGGAAACAATCTGACATGTTCTCAGTGGTGACAATGACTTTACCCATGACCCAGAAAACCCACTCAGTTGGCATAAATATTTTCAAAAAGAAATAAGAGCTCATGTCCACCAAAACTGGTGCTTGGATGATCCAGCCCAAAGCTAAACAAACCTGATGTCTACCATTGGTAGACGAGGCATTATATGTCCAGTACAATAGGATATTACTTAGAAATGGGAACATGTGACATGCTAGTGATGGTTATGGCATAAGTGACTAAGTGGAGGAAACCAGTCAAATGATTGTGTATTCTATGAATCAATTTACATGAAATGTGTGACCAGGTTGGTGTATAGAGACAAGAGCACTCTGTGGCTGCCTTGGGCAGGAGAGTTAGGGCACATGAGTAGACATGGAGGGTTTTGATATTCTTTCTTGGGATATGAAATGTGAAGCTATGTCAATGATAAACTGGTCAACCATAGGTATCCTTAAAAAAAACATGGACATAATCCATGGAATGGTTGAACTTTCTGTGTGCCATTAATGGTCAGAGCTAACCACTTACCTGACAAACAGTTACAGCAATAAAACCTACAGGGTTGATGGTATCGATTGGAACCAGAGTCCCAGAAACATGTTTAAAAAATTTGATGGCACAATGATCACCTTCATGGACTACTACAGGCAGGTAAGGGATTTCAATTCTTAAATATTTAAATTGTGAAGGTGCTTATGTTTGATAAATTAACACATTCTGTTCTATGGAGATATGGCCATTTAGTGACGAGGTCACAGAGTGTCTTGGAAAAGCAGAAAGGACTGAACTGTGCAGGTGAGGGAGAAGTACAGGGCTCAGACACAACATTTAGGCTGTGTCTGGCAGCTATTGTCACCAGCAAAACTAGCAAGATGGGAACAGTATGTCTCCCATTCCTTGTACAGTGGGGCAGAAGACTCCCTGAATCACAATTTATGAATCAGACTTCACTGTGAGCCAATGAATGGTATCAGTGTGTGTGTGTGTGTGTGTGAGATATGCACCATGAAATATATGTTACATATATAATGCTCTTAGCGTCTGTGTCACATGCATACACCCTGTTCTTCCCCTACCATCTCCTACTACCTCATCATATACTACATGTATGGTTCCTCGTACCCTCAAGTGTTACATGGATTTATCTGCTCTGGATGTGTAAGTTGGTCTCATGACTTGGTCTCATATTACATATATTTAGAAGGCATGAAATCAGAAGGGGACCTTTTTGGGGTGAGGAAGGGGTATACTGTGAATGCAGAAGGTAGGGGGCAGGGCAATGGGAGCAAGTCAGCAAAATGTAATGGCGCATGTGAGCAAAGAGGTAGTAAGGAACCCTGGTCTTTTATTTGCTAAGAAAAATGGAGACCAGAAGACTTAGTGAGGTGGTTGCTCTGGGATCAAAAGATTACAGTCTGAATTGGGGAAGATATGGGAGGGTGGGGAAAAGTACAGCCACTGACTTATATGTGTGTGTGTTTTGGGGGGTGTTGGTGAGTACTGTGACAGGGAGACTGGGAGATTGCACCTCCTGTAGCTTTGGGATAGGACAGAATATCATGAGGATGCTGTTTCAGCAGAGGACCCAAGTCTGGTTCCTAGTACCCAAGCCTTACAGGAAAAGGGGTCCCCCATCAAGTGACGGGACCATTGATAAAGCAATTAGTGGAGCCAGGAGGTCTTGACATAAGCTGGTGACATAAGCCACGCATGTTTATTAAGAAGTACAGCATCACATATACTGTTTACAGGGGAGAAAAAGGCAGCCAATGTCATCAGAGAACCAGGTCAGACAATCTTGGCAAAGATGACACCGGATTCCTCAGCAACAGATACTTTAGGGCTGATAACCACAGCCCAGGGGGAAGACCTTAACTCCATCAGACTGGCCTTGCCAATTCCACTACTACTAGCTCTATGTATACATACACCACACATACAGATATACCACAGATATAGGCACATTGCATGAGCGTGCACACACACACACACCCCGCACAAGAATCTGTGATCCATCTCTGCTCACAGCTCTGATGACATGTTTTATGGGATCTTTCCCTTTGGCCACAGATGCTCGTAAAGGCCAGGGACTTACTACACCCGTGTTGAGAGAATTTTAAAACCAGGAAGAGGTGACACAGACCATTAGTCCCAGCACTGGGAAGCAGAAGCAGGTGGATCTCTGTGAGTCTGAGGCCAGCCTGGTCTACAAAGTGAATTCCAGGACAGCCAAGACTGTTATGCAGAAAACCCTGTCTCAAAATAACAAAACAAAAACTTTAAAATTCCCCATGCATTCTTTGGGAAACCATGGGCAGCATGCCACTGTACACCATGTGACCTACACTTCTCTTCCTGAGGATGTTGCTGAAGTTTTGCTGACTTGTTGTCTCTCTTGATTCCATGGAACAGCAATACAATGTTCTCATAACTGACCCAAACCAGCCACTCTTGGTGAGCATGGGCAGGTGGAGGAAGGGCCAGACATCTATGTCATCTCGAGAGCCTTTGTTCCTGATCCCTCAGCTATGTTACCTGACAGGTATGACTTATGTGACTCTGTGGAAGAGAGCCCCTCTTTAAACATCAGATTTAGTTACAGTGCAGAAACCCATGGAGTTCTGACTTGGAATTGCATCCTATGGGGTTGTTGACCATTCTGTCCCTAGATTCCAGATTCAGTCCTCTCTAGGACTGGTTGGCCCTCATTTGCATGCTATAACTTCTTGCTGTCTTTTTCCAAAGGTATAGCAAGTGAAGTAAATAAAAACCACCACCTAATGTCACAATTGACTGACCACATGAGAATGAATCCAATGAATAGGAGGAGAGCACTGAAAAAGTTCATGAACGACATCCAGACGTAAGTACCTTTTCGGGTTGCTCCGTATGTGGCCTGTATGTGGCTTTGGACTCAGGTGGAGACCTGTGTGTAGTCTTTTGGCACCTATGATTCTTCTTCTAAAACAATGACAATTATAAGCCAGGCTGGGAAATTCAGGCCTGTAATCCCATTATCCTAGAGGCTGAAGTGGGTCTTATAAACTTGTGCCTGGCTTGGGCAGCATAGAGAGACTCTGCCTCCAAATAACTGGAGAGATGACTCAGTGAGTAAGGTGCCTGCTGTGTATGCCTGAGGACCCGAGTTCAAATCCTATGTGAAAGCTAGTCATAGTGGCCCATACTTTAGCCCAGTGTTGGAGAACAGAAACAAGTGAATCCCAGGGGCTTGCTGGCCAGCCGGGCTAGTTCAAGTGGGGTCTAGGCTTAGTAGGAGACCCCGTCTCAAAAATGTACTGGAGAGCCACAGGGGAAGGTCTCCAATGTCCTAGAGTCTGTGTGTGTGTGTCTGTGTTGGTGAGCACTCATGTATAGTCAGGTATAACACATACACACACACTGGTCGTTTGTGGGTAGAATGGTACTGTCTTCCCAACATGATAGCCTCCAACAAGGGGAGACTGTGGCTCAGAAAGCCTGTGAATGCACAGGCACAAGAGGAAAAGATAAAATCATCCTAGAATTCGGGGAGTTTTTGCCTGCGGCATTGTCACGCAGGGGAAGACCTCAGATTCAAGGGCAACTCAGTTACTACTATTTTCTTCTTGGGTCTCTGAGGGGGTTTTCTAGTGACAGTTTTAGAAAAGAAACTAAGAGATTAAAGTGTAAAAAACTGAGATGCATCAAAAGATAGTTTCAGCTAGTAACACAAGTTAGAAAGTGAATTAGGGACAATCCTTTAAACTCACCAAAATAGGATAAATAATATATTTTCTTTGAATTTGTCAATTGTTAATGGACTGAATATTACTGATGTAATTACTGCTTGTATATATTGTATATAGTTATTGTATCTATTTTTTTCTTATATTATAACATTTTTATTTTTGACACAAAAGGGAATATGTGGTGATATATTGTATATTTAATGAAATTTACAACAGCCATTAGAAGTGATATGTAAGCAGTTCCCACAATCTACCATTTACCACTACATGGATGATGTCTTATTGGCTGACTCAAATATACATACATTAGAAAGAATGTTTGAAGAAGAAAAAAAAATTGCCTGTCTAGAAATTACAAATTGCTCCTGAAAAAATAGAGGAGATTCCATTAATTATTTAGGATATAAAATAGGTCTACAGAAAGTTAGATTCCCAAAGGTGCAAATTAGAGATAGATTACAGACTCTTGATGATTTCCAAAGATTGCTAGGAGACATTTCCAATGTATGGTCCACTATTGGGATAAAAAATCATAAACAATTTGTTCAAAACCTTAATTGGTAACAAGAACTTAAAATCTGAGAGAATTATCAACTGAAGCTGAGAGGGAACAGGCTTTGGAGGGAAATAAATTACAGGATGCACATGTGGATCATGTGGGTCCAGACTTTAATTGCATTCGGGTTATTTTACCCTCTAAACATTCTCCTTCAGGAATTTTAACCTACTCCAGGGACAGTGTCAGGTGGGAAGTTAGACTGATTTAATTAAATATGCACTATATCATCTCGTATCTCATCAAAAATAAAAATAACTAACACAAAAACTATTATAATAGGTATGATGACTATATATAATATATAAGCAATAATTATATCAGTAATAGCCAGTCCATTAACTATTGACAATTTCAAAGAAAATATTCCATTATTTATCCTATTTTGGTGAGTCCAAAGGATTGTATCTAATCCACTTTATCTAACTATCTTTTGTTATCTCTCAAGGTTACACTCTTCACACCTGGGAGATAATTTCTTTTCTGAAACTGTAACTAGAAAAAGTATCTAATCTTCAACTCCCTCAGAGATCTGAGAAGGAAACGATGTTAACTAAGTTAACAGGGAGTGCATGATGTGGGATGTCTTCCTGGATGCTGTGAATTACCATTGGATAATAAAGGAACTGTTTTGGCCTATGGCAAAGAAGAATTTAGGAAGGCAGGAAACCCAAGCATCTATAGAGGGGAAGGAGGGCAGAGTCGGAAGACACTGTAGCTGCCTCCCAAGGAAGCAAGATGTAAAGCTGAAATGGGTTGGGTGAAGATGCAAGACCTACCTAGCAATGAGTCTGAGCCATAGACCAGACAGCTTGTAATTAATATAAGTCTTTGTGTATTTAGCTGGGGCTAAGGGGCTGCAGGCAGGTCCGGACCTCGGGACTATGCCAGGCCAGAAACCTCATACCACAAGTACAAGCAAGCGGCTTACAGAAAAAATGTGAAAAATGACAAACGGTTGGCTGCCTGGACAGTTTTGTTGCTTGGTTGGAGTTATTGTGATTTCTTTTTTTTTCCTCCAGAAATCAGACCATACAAGAGGCGTTCCTGCCATGGAGTGTGACGTTTGATGACAACTGTTTGTCTGTGTCAGGAAGAATTCTGAACGACGTAATGCTTAGCCAACGTAACGGATCGGTAAGCCAGGCTAATGTTGGCTATAGCACCTTCAGCTCAGAACACAGAGTAAAACGGCCACTTAATAATTGTGACTGCCACCTTTTCCCCCTGCAAGCAGCTCTCTCTATATGAGAGGGCAAACAGTCATCAAGAGCACATCTGCCATGCTTGGCACCTGAGTGAGCTCCGATCTGCATCCCAGGGCATGCACTGTTGGGAATCTTGGTTCATGTGTTTGAGCCACTCCCTGGGCAGGGAGGTTCACAGAGCCCCAGGGCATCTCTGTGGGACAGAAGTGTAGTGGCATGGTCAGAACAGAAGATGGACAAAGGAACCAGTTTTGATTGGCTAGAGTGGAAAAGCTCAAGAGGTGGTTTGGCCCCTGTCTCATCTACCTGTCTCCACCAGGCTTTGGTTTGTTCGTGGAGGAGATGAGGGCTATCCAGTTCTGATAGATGCAAAGAAAACCACGTGCCACCAGTGGTACAGGCCCAGTTTCCTTCTCCTGCATCTTAATTACCAAATCCACTCTGTGTCTGAGAATCTCGAGGTCAAGGCGGGAAGTCATGGCTTCCGCTTTCACTGGGGAAAGGACGGATATGCTGAGGTATCGGTGGATGATGCGAGTCGGTCAAACCATTTGTTTTCTGTCTTATTCCTTTCCAGTATAAGGTCGATCGAAACCAAAATAACTGGCTGAGGGACTCGAGGAACAGAGCTTTACTTAGACCGAAGCCCTTGAAGAGCTGGGTGGTCCTTTACACCGAGAACTGCTTCAATGAGGTCAACAAGCTCATGTGCAATCTCAGGGAGGTCACTAGGGACATGCAGATAACCATGGAAATGGCATCCATGTAAGCGGAGACCACAGTGTGTACTGCTCTGAACCAGTTGGTGACCTTTGGAATATTATTTTGTAGGAATCATGTTTTCCTCTTTAAAAGATCAAAAAAAAAAAGCTTGTTTTAATTATTTTCAACCCAAAAAGAAACCTTGTTAGAATAGGTACTTAAAAAAAAAACTTTTATTTGGAAAAGACAAACAATAGCTATTTCACGTGATGATTTTAAAAAATTAATTTTTTATTGGGAGAATGGCTCAGCTGTTAAGAGTGCTGGCTGCTCTTAGGACTAGAGCAGGTTTCCAGCTCCTGCACTCCGGGGATCATTGCTCCCTGTAACATTAGCTCCAGGGGATCTGATGCCCTCTTTCGATCTCCTAAGACACCACTGACCCTCCACGCACGCACACGCTCACACACGCACACTCGCACACATACCCCTTGTACTAGGCATGGTAGTCCAAGCCTTTCCTCTCAGGCAGAGGCAGGCAGACCTCTGTAAATTCAAGGCAAGCCTGTGGTCTATAGAGTGAGTTCCAGGCCAGCTAGGGATAAAGGGGGACCATGTTTTTTGTGTTTTGTTTTAAATCTCTAAGGGTTTTGTTGTTTATTTTGTGTTTGTGTGTATGTGGCATGCATGTGGACGTGTGTGTACAGTGTGTGGATGTGGTGTGTGAGTGCCAGTCTGCGTGTGAATACCATAGGATGAAGCTGGACGTGTGTGTGCAGTGTGTGGATGTGGTGTGTGAGTGCCAGTCTGCGTGTGAATTCTATAGGATGAAGCTGGACATGTGTGTGCAGTGTGTGACTTTGGTGTGTGAGTGCCAGTCTGCATATGAATACCATAGGATGAAGCTGGGCGTGTGTGTGCAGTGTGTGGATGTGGTGTGTGAGTGCCAGTCTGCGTGTGAATACCATAGGATGAAGCTGGACGTGTGTGTGCAGTGTGTGGATGTGGTGCGTGAGTGCCAGTCTGCGTGTGAATACTGTAGAATGAAGCTGGAAAGCAGGGGTCAACCTGAAGGACTTAGTTCCCTCCTTCCACCACACGGTCCTGGAGAATGGAGCTCAGGGCAGGTCACCAGGCCTCACCTAGTAATAAATTTTTGTTGTTAGTAACATCCCACAGCTGCTGTGACAGAGGTCACACTCATAATTGCTTAAAAGTGCACACATCTTGTTCATCTTGTTTGGACATTTCAAGGGAGTTTTTTGTGGTCTGTGTTTGTTTTGTTTAAATCAAGCAACTGATACAGCTGAGTTTCTTTTGGTGGCTCTGTGGGTGAATTCACATCTTTTCTCTGGTCAGCTTTTGGAGGCTACCTGTGTCCTTTGGTTCTTGGCCCCTTCCTCTGTATTCACAGAACATCTCTCTGACCTTTATTTCTATCATCACACCACTCCCAGGAATCATCTTGACCAGAATTCTGAAAATTTGTTCAAAATGAAGCATTTTCATGTCTTCTAGTCAACCAACACACATCAATAAGGACGTGCGGTTTGTGTATGTGAGAAAGGAATCAGTGTGAATGGATGGGGGATGTGAACTAGCAATGACTAGATTGTGCCAGCCGTGGGTATCACCCAGACTGGACCAGCCAGCCCAGCGCCAGTATGCCTTTTCCCTCATGGTGGGGCTGCACAAGATGAGCCTCTGGAAAGCTGGCCTCTTCTGAGCACCATGCAACCAGAGGATCAGGCAGAGACAATGTGCTAGGCAAGACTGCCCCGGACTGGGTGTTTTGATGTGATCCTCTTGCCCCACCCCTGCTGTGGAACTATGCTTTTACACACTGTCAATATTTGTCACTGTAAATACTAGTTTAATAAAATGCTGATTGGTCAAGTAGCTAGACAGGAAGTAGAGATGGGGCAACCAGACTAGGAGAATTCTGGGAAATGGATGAGCAGAGCAACAGACACAGGGAGCAAGATGAGACTGCTGCATTGAACAAAAAGGTATCAAGCCACGTGGCTAAACATAAATAGAAATATGGGTTAACTTAAAGTGTAAGAGTAATAAGACTGAGCCATAGTCCAAAATGCATGTAATTAATGTAAGCCTTGGACTAAATGGCTACAGGACAGGCTGGGAGGGACAGAGAAACTGGAGACATGGGGAGTGTCCCTCTGATAGTTCTGATGAGAACATTGGTTGATTTTTTTTTTTTTTTTTTTTTTGCACACTTGACTCTCCCAATGTTGGGTCAAGAGCCTCTGGGTGTCTATCCTCTGAGTTTCTTGACTTTGGTCTTCCATTGTTACAGCTCAGTGGTGACTTCCAAGTTGGCAGTCCTGACATGTTTTTATTTTGATATTTAAGATATTTTTATGTGTATTCTTCTGTGCGTTTTCTTTTTAGTTTGGGCCAGGGAAGCACCATGCCACAGCATGTATGTGAAGGCTGAAGGACACTCTGCAGGAGCTAGCTCCCTGCTTTTAGTATGTGGAAGACAAGAATTGAATTCTGGTCCAGAGTTGTCTTGAAATGCCTACCTTGGAATTTTATATGCCTGGCTTATGTTCCCCTGTTTGTCACCTTCTAAACAGAGATGGTATGGTTGTTTTCTAGCTATAAAGTAAAGGAGGGCCCTGGCTCCTTTAGGCAGATGCTACAGAAATCTGTTTCAGAAGATACACAGATGGTGAGTGGCGGATTCCCATGCAGTCTCTGGGGACTAAACTGCTCTAAAATGGCAGTTGCATGTATTTTGATTAAACTATGTGTCATATGTGTTTGTGTACAGATTCCCATGGAGGTCGGAAGAGGGCCTCTAAGTAAAATGGGAGTTAAGGTGGTTGTGAACTATCCTATGGGTTCATGAATATGTTTACATATGAACAAACACATACGTACACACATAAAACAAATATTTGTTAGAAAGCAAATACTATGCCCATGACTTCCCCCATAGATCCATAGGCAAGTCACATGGGATCCATTCTCCTTAACAGACTCTGAAGCCAGGGGGTGTCCAAAACCCCCAAGCCCACTTGCTCAGTGGTAAACTTAGGTAACAGTACCTACTTCAGCATTAATGGAGACAAGAAAGATATGTGACTGGTGTCCTGCATTGTGAGTGGTCTTGTGCTTGGCCATAGTACATAACCTGGTGGAATAACCTGGCTTCTTCATCCCACCTTAAAATAAAATAAAAGACAATGTCATGGTGGATTCTTAGATGTTAAATAATCAGAATAAAGGTTTCGTGATTTTCTTTTTAAAGCCACAGACCCACACAACCAAACTGATCCCTCTTCTCCATGCCTTCATGGAGTTGGGGTTGAGATTGGAGGTAGGGGTGTGCTTTGCGCTGTAATTCTGGGTGTGTCCTGCCTCGAGACAATGCTGGCACTTGAGCTCTCTGCACCTGGAGATGGCATCCTTGTCCTTTCCATGTCGCTGTTGACGGGCCCCTCCCCCATCTTCTTTGGAGGTGCTATGTGTGCTGCCGGACAACTCAAAGCAAAGGTACGAGGAGATAAAAACGTTCCTGTGCATTGAGAATCCCATCCCCAGCCAGTGTGTTGTGAGGTCAACCCTGAACTCTGAGAAAACCCTCAAGACCAAAGTCGCCAAGATCGCCCAGCAGATGAACTGCAAGATGGGAGGCGCCCTCTGGAAGGTGGACACGGGGGTGTGTAGAGTCCTGTCTCCTTCCGATGGAAAACCAGTGTCTACCCTTTCCATCTAGTGGTTAGTTCCCCCGCCCCTGATTTATTCTAATCCAACTATCTTTTGTTAAGATGGAGAAGACAATGTTTGTTGGGATTGATTGTTTCCATGATGTCGTGACCCGGCAGCAGTCGATCGCGGCGTTGGTGGCGAGCACCAAGGAAGACTTAAGCATGTGAGTGAGCCCCAGAGGCAGGCAGGTCCTGAGCTAGCAGCCTCCAGGAGCTTGGGGAAAGGGGTCAAGGGCTCCTCTCTCTAACCAGTACCTCTCCATCTTCCTCGTGTTGTGGTGACTGACCCACAACCATAAAATTATTTTTGATGCTACTTACAACTGTAACATTGTTTCTATTACCATAAAGTAAATAATCTGAAATGCAGGATCTCTGTGAAAAGGTTGTTTGACACCTCTCAAAGGGGTCATGACCCCCATGTTGAAAGCCACTGCTCTAGACAGTCTGAGAAGCTGGACATTAATTCATGTTCTCCTGACCTTGTGATGGACTTGTCTCACCCTGGCTTTCCCTGTGTCTGGGTGGATCCCTTGATTTTCTTTACTATCCACCAGAAACAAAAGTTGTAGCTGTGCTAGGTACGATGGCATACCCATGTAGACCCACACACAGGAGACCTAAGCAGGAGAGTGGGAAGTCCAAGGCCAACCTTAGTATGTGATATGATCACATTGCTTCAGATAATAATATAAAACCCTGTCAACTGACAGCAAGATCTGTTTCTATCTGTTCAGGGGTGGGAAACTGGCACCTCATGGCTTATGCCATGCTCTCTAATTCCTTTATTTCAACCCAATACTGTTCTTTTCCTATGAGGTGTCTTTGGACTTGGAAAATAGTGTGCTACTGGGGGAAACCATTGACTGGGCTGAGCTGAGCTGGTTTTCAGTGAGCTCTATGGAGCCACACTCTCACCACTGGCCCAGCACTAGGATTGTAGGTTTCATCATGCCTGACTTCTTATGTGAGTGCTTGGGATATGAACTCGGGTCATTGCACTTTCATGACCAACCATTACTATCTCATCAGCTTCAGAATGGGTGTTTTTGAGTATGTCCCATGTCTAGATTTAGAGTATATGGCAGTGAAAATGTCAGGTCAGAAATGTTGATTCTGTCTTGGGGGAGGGGGAAGGGGGAGGTCAGTCCAAGTGACTGATAAAAAACAAATTCATCATGTGATGCCCCAGAACCAGATGTGCCCACTCCTGGTAAGGGAGTAGAAGCAAAGCTATAGATGGCTTGGTGGATAAAGTTGTCATAGTGCTTAATGGGTATTGAGAGACAAACTGCTTTGCCCTACAGCACAGTTCAACACCCACTCCCAAGATGCACAGATCAGCATGCAAGATCCTTCACTGGATCTTGTTTCTGATGGTGATATTGGCCCAGAAGGAGGTAGATTCAGAATCCAAATTGCAAACCAGAGTTTCTGACTAATCAACTTCCCTGCAAACAGGTGGCATTCCCAGTGCATCTTTCAGAAAGCAGGAGAGGAGATTGTCAGTAATCTGCAAGAGTGTCTACAAGGTCAGTGCCAGAAGAAGCTGGTGGATCCAACTCTCTGCTGCCATCTCCACTAGTAGGGCATGCTGGCTGCCCTCACAGGCTGCTGGTTAGGCTGAAAATATTTTCAAGTGTGCATATGCATACATATGTGTGTGCATGAGGGTGTGAGTTCATGTGAAGGCCAGAAGGCAACCTTGGGTGTCATTTCTTAGACACTGTCTACCTGGCATTTTGGGGATTGTCTCTCACTGACCTGGAGCTCATGGTTAGATTAGGCTGGCTAGCTAGGGAGCCCCAGGAATATGCCCATCTCCACCTCATCTCTAAAATTTACAAGCACACCCCATCATGACAGTTTTAAATGGGTTCTGGGGATCAAACTCACATCCTCAAAGCATGTTACCTAACCCATGAGTATCAGGGATGGGGAGGAGAGGGTAAGGGCGGGGTGGGGAATGGCTATCCACTGAGAAGTGATTCCAGTGGACAGAGGCCAGCGAGGCAGAGTCTCCCTCCCTTATACTCAGAAGCCCACCCTCCTGGTTGGCGCCATGTGTTTACCCACCTCCCACTTCCATCCAGCTGCCCTGGATGCCTGGATCGCAAATGAGAAGCAGAAACCACACTGTGTGGTGGTGTACCGGGATGGAGTAGGGGATGGTCAGCTACAGGAGCTGCTGGGAGAGGAGGTTCGCCAGTTCAAGAAGTTCTTAAGCCCTAGGTGGGTATGAGCCCTGTGAGTAGGTGGGGGCGGCCTGCATCCTTTAGACTTAAGAGAAAAATCTGTTCTGCCACCAACACCGTGAAAGGAACTTGGTATAGATGCAGGTCAGTGCAGGAAACAAAGGCCCCTCATGCTTTTGACTTCCCTCATGGAGCCAGAGATTGTTTGCCCCTCCATGGATATTCTTCCCTACTGCAAGAATTCCTGACACTCCATGTGGTGGAGCCAACATAGCTCCAGCAGGATGCACCTTGTACAAAGGCACGCCCCTGGGCGTGGCTGCGTAAACCCGTGCCCACCCCTCTCTTAAAAAGAGGTGCCATGTGGGGTCTGTCTCTCCTCTCCTACCTCTCTGCTCCTGTGTCCGCCTGGGAACTCTCCTAAATAAACTCTCGTGTGGTCTTGGATGTGTGTGTGTGTCTGTGTGTGTGAGTCTGTGTGTCTGTGTGTGTGAGTCTGTGTGTCTGTGTGTGTGTCTGTGTGTGTGTCTGTGTGTGAGTCTGTGTGTGTGTGAGTCTGTGTGTGTGAGTCT
>PVIH01026942.1:0-17855 GCA_004025045.1 Sigmodon hispidus | reverse complement strand
TCTGGACCGGGAAACGAAGGGAGGTCTCACCTTATCTCTAGCTGCCAGCTTAGCAGTGTAGCAACCTGCTCTCAGGCAGGAGCTGCTTGTCAGCATAGCTAGAGCAGGCAGGCTGCTTGTCAGCATAGCTAGAGCAGGCAGGCTCCTTGTCAGCATAGCTAGAGCAGGCGGGCTGCTTGTCAGCATAGCTAGAGCAGGCAGGCTCCTTGTCAGCATAGCTAGAGCAGGCAGGCTCCTTGTCAGCATAGCTAGAGCAGGCAGGCTGCTTGTCAGCATAGCTAGAGCAGGCAGGCTCCTTGTCAGCATAGCTAGAGCAGGCGGGCTGCTTGTCAGCATAGCTAGAGCAGGTGGGCTCTCTGTTGAGCTGAGGTCTCTGTCTTTTATACAGCTAAGTAAACAATTCGTACTTTCTGCTTATTCACACTTTTACATAAACTCTGCATCTGGTTATCACACTTTAAGTACTTCTTATCTTCACTCCACACAAGCTGTCTTTACGTCACCTGGTGGCTACTCTGCCTTGCCCACAGGCTTCCATTCTATGCTCCTTACAAGGTGTCAGGAACGAAGAATGATATCCCCACTTTCTTTCTAACTACTGTTGTTAGTTTTTTTGCACGTGGCACGTGAATGGAATCTCAACACCGGAAGTACCACACTAGAGTTTATTAAAGTGGGGCACAGAGATAGGGGCAGAAGGGAGCAGAGAGAGAAGAGGGAAGAAGGGGTGGGCACTCGTGTGAGCCCTTTCTTTAAAGGGGTGGGTGGCCCATGTTTGCATCGCCACACCCAGGGGTATGATTGACAGGTACATTCCAGGTGAATGCAAGCTTTGGAAATCCTTATATTCCACCCTTTTTGATATATATAAAAACCGGGTTTATGGTGGGGGGCGGAAATAGGTCATCGTGGTCTTGGTTGCTTCCTGCTGACACAAGGACAGAGAGGTCTTTAGTTCATCTTGCTGGCAGAATGAAGGATTTGGATCATAGGGCCATGGAAGTTTGTTTCCTGGAGGTCGGAGGTAAAAAAATATGGGTTAGTGATAGAGCTTTGGGAGTGACTAAGGGGAAAGGAGTTTGGAAGTAAACCTTGAGTTAGCTGGGTGTGTGAATGTTTCTTTTCTTTTGCTAAGCGATTCTATTGTCTGCAGTGATAGAGCTTTGGGGGTGACAGGCTAAGGGGAAAGGAGGGAAGAAAGAAACTTGGGAGTAAACCTTGAGTTAGCTGCATTGTGTGAATGGTTATTTTCTTCTGCTAAAGGATTCTATTGTCTGCTGCCTGCATGTTAATGTCTACAGATCCTTGCTAGGTCTGGTAAAGAGAAAGGATTAAAGTGTTTTGTATTTTGCCTACCTGGACTCCTGCAGGGGTGTAGGGAATGGTCTTTGTTTTACCTGCAATGCATCTTCAGGGAGTGGCTGCTTTAATTGCAGAGTTGAACAATCCTTTGTTTACCTTGGATTCCAAGCAGACTGCCTGGGGCCCTTTGTTTACCACCTTGGCTTCTGCTCTGGCTGGCTGCAAAGGAACTTGGAGCTGGTTTTTTAAGATTTTGGGTCTCCTATCTGGCTATTTTGAGGAGGGGGGATAAAAGGTTTAAGATTAGACAAATGAATCCAATGTGGGAAGCCTTCAAATTTAGTGGCTGTAGGAATTGTCAGAATTACTCTATATGGTCCCGTCCACTTTGGAGTGAGGGGAGAAGGCAGGTGATGAAGGATGGGAGGAAGCAGATTGTCAGGAAGGTAGAACTTACAGGCTGATTGGATAGTAAAAGGAACAGGGAAACAGTTGGAGCAGCTGGCGAGGCTGGGTTCAGGCGAATATGATCACTAAATGAAATGAAAGCTCCCACTTTTGCTGAGAAATCTCTTCCCATTAAAGCTGTTTGACAACTTGGCATAACTAAAAATGACTGAGTAATAGGAATTTCTCTAAAAATGCAATTAAGCGGCGGTGTCTGATAAGGTCGTATGGATTTGCCTCCCACCCCAACAATCGTAAGGCCTGAGAGAAAGGAAGAGATCCCAATACTCCTGCAGAACTGAGAGCGCAGCTCAAGTGTCCACTAGGAAAGAAATGGTCCTGCCAGAAACCTCAATATCCACCCTAGACTCTCTCTGCTTGATAATGTTTGCCGGACCAAGAGGGCCTGGGCACCATCATTCATTCTCGGCCAGTCCCAGTACATTTATGCACCTCATCCAAGCTTGCTGTGTCCCCACCCTTTGATTTAGGGCAACAGCTGCCTGGCCAGTAGTGTTTATAACACTTAGGACATGACCTGGATGGCCTCCGTGGTGGATCTGGATATGAACAACAAAAATGGCCTATGCGACCACAGCAGAAACAAGCACCAGAGTGCTTTTCCGAGTGCTTCTGTCTGCTCACCCTGGGAGGCAGTGGTGGAGGGGCTGGCTGGATTGATTGCCTCCACCAGCAGGAGGTATTTCTCCTGCCGAATTCTCTCATCCCTCTGGTGGTACACCTTGAATGCAAGTGCCAAAATGTCTGCTTGTGGAATTAGTGGGCCCTCTCAAGAGATCTAAGCTTGGCCTTTATGTCTGAGTAGCTTTGATTAAAGAAATGGGTCATAAGAAGCTGTCTTCCCTCAGTGCTCTCTGGATCTAAATTTGTGAACTGCAAGAACGCATTTGTAAGGCATTCTAGAAACTGTGACGGATTTTCCTGTTTATCTTGAATCACCTCCTGCAGTTTCTCAAAATTGACTGGCTTCAGGGCAGCTCTATGCAAACCCGCCGGCAAGCAGGTCACAAAATTATCTCTGGCTACAATTCCCCTTTGTGTATTATAATTCCAATGTGGATCTGCACCTGGAACCGCCTCAGCTCCTGGGGGGTGTGCTAAATTTGTTTGATGAACCTCATCTGCATGTAGTCTGGCCTGCTCCCAAACTTGCCTGCGCTCCTCAGGCAAAAGATTATTGGTTAAAATTGTATATACATCGTGAAAGGTGAGGTCATAGGATTAGGTTAAGTACTGAAATTCTTTTATAAAGGCAGTAGAATTCGAGCTGTAAGAGCCTAACTACTTTGCAACCTGGGAGAGTTCAGACAAAGGAAAGGGAGTATACACTTTAACTATCCCATCCACACCCGCTACTTCCCGACGAGGTAGACTTGGATGAGCATCCTTAGAGGCTCGAGAGCGGGTGATAGGCGGAGAGGAAGGGGCAGTAGGAGTGCGTTGATGTCTAATGGGTGGAGGGTAATTTGCAGGATCCAATGGAAGATGAGAATCATCAGGGTCTGAGGAAGTGGCTAACAGAAGGCGAGCAGGAGAATTAGGTGGGAAGGCTTAGAACTTAACTAAGAGAAAGCTTGTATATAGGGGAACTCTTTAAATCTGCCAGTTCGCTGGCAATAATTAGATAATTCCTGCAAAATATCAGGATCCAGGGTGCCATTAGGTGGCCACTTTAGATTATTGTCTAAGGGATATCTAGGCCATTTCTTTGTACAATAATGGATCAACTTGGTAGTATCTAAATAGGGCATGAGGCTAAGAGGTCTCAACGCCTCTAGCACATACCCTAAGGGTGAAGATGGAGGAATGGATTTAGCTGACTTATTTCCCATGCCGAAACTTAAGGGGAATATGGATCCAGCAAGCGAGAGTTGTCACCCCTGCAAACTGAGTCCACAAGGAAGCGGTCCCACAGTGGACTAGCTCGTCAGCAGACACGTGCAGGCTGCTCGGACAGAGCCCTAACCCAACCACGCATAAATCTCTAAAGCCCCATCAGACAGAAGAGAGAGCGCCAGGACATTACACTCACATACAGCGAGATAAAGTGGACTAGTCAGTCCCTAAAATCACACGCCCGCATCCTGTTCGTGGCGTTGCCGGGGGGGGGGGGGGGGGGGGGGGGGGGGGGGGGGGGGGGGGGGGGGGGGGGGGAGGAAACGCCCACGAAAGGTGCCAGTGTAATTCCCACAGGGGCAGGTCCCTGGACGAAACTGTAGTGCAGGGAAAAAAAGCCAGGAGTGTTTGCCAATGAAAAGGAACAAATCACGACCAAATGAAGATTGGGAAGCTGATCCTCCGTGAAACTAGTTCACGTTTACGCTGACCGAGGGGGAAACTCACCCATCAATGCCGGTGTTGTGCGCGTACAGTCTGCGACCAGGCAGATGGAAGGTGGTCTCTGGTGGAGGGTCGGAACAGGGGTCCCCAGCACCTATGCGCGCTTAGGGCTGGGTGGGGCCCCCGCCGAGCACGGCACCAATGTTAGTTTTTTTGTATGCAGCGCGTGAATGAAATCTCGACACCAGAAGTACCACACTAGAGTTTATTACAGCAGGGAGCAGAGATAGGGGCAGAAGGGAGCAGAGAGAGAAGAGGGAAGAAGGAGCGGGCACTCGTGTGAGCCCTTTCTTTAAAGGGTTGGGTGGTGGGTGGGCCCATGTTTGCATCGTCATACCCAGGGGTATGATTGACAGGTACATTCCAGGTGAATGCAAGCTTTGAAAATCCTTATAACTGTTCCTTATGTAACACACATTCTCCCCTTTACAAGCTGCCTTCACAAGTCATCTCTGCTTCTTAAGGTCTTCAGCCCAGGTGACACTGGGAGATGTAGTCCATGAAGGGGGTGTCTCCTGGTAAGACCACATCCCAGAGACCACTCTACCCTCAGATGGAGAATGCAGGGTAAAAAGGGAAGCATGTGATTATGAAAGAAGGCTGCTGTACAAGGGGCATTTTCTGGGATGGAAAGACCATCATACCCTGTCAGGGAGGTGTGTCAGCTTCAGCAGCCAAGGGTGGGCAACAATATGGCTTCTATTTCATGAGGCATGTAGGCTGACTCCTGGCTCCTGTCCTCTGGGCTGGAACCTCTGTTCCAGACTTACTTACTCTATAGACCCCTGGGTAACAATGATGGCCACCTAAGGAGACACAGGAATGGCAGTCACAGAAGAACCAAGTGTAATTCTTATTAGGAACACTGGGGCTTTAAACTCCAGGCCAGGACAACCCAGAAGTCAGAAGATCCTCAAAATATCTCCATGCGTCTTGTCTAGGAGACAGATGGGCCTGTCTGCAAGCTTAACCTAGATCTGGTGGGAGGGACATAGATGGGTCTGGGGTTCTTACAATGTGGTTGTCACAGTTGTTACATTGTCTTCTCTGGCTATTAGCATGGATATGATCTGTCACAGATCCTCCAAGAAAGAGAACTTTTATGGAGCAAGCAAAGATGGTTCTGTATTTGGACTTTGCAAATAAGTGGAATGATAAAAACTTTGGAAATCCAAATTTGTGATTTAGATTTCAACCCATCCATGTATTTCATGAGTAAAGCCAATGACTGACACTTGTCCCTTCAGGTCCTTGGATCTATAAAAGACATCATGTCAGACTAGTCACTAAAAAACAAACAAACAAACTAAACTCAATGTGTTAGTTAGGGTTTCTGTTGCTGTGAAGAGACACTAAAACTGTGACAACTCTTATAAGGGAAAACATTTCATTGGGGAGGCTTACAGTTCAGAGCTTACATCCTTTACATCCATTATCATCATGAGAGGACATGGCGGGCAGCATGCAGGCAGACATGGTGCTGGAGAAGTAGCTGAGAATCCTACATCTTGATCTGCCGACAACAGGAAATGAACTGTCTTACTGGGTGTAGCTTGAGCAAAGGTGAACTCAAAGCCCACCCCCTACAGTGACACACTTCCTCCAACAAGGCCACACCTCCTAATAGTGCCACTCCCTTTGGAGGCTATTTTCTTTCAAACTACCCCACTGAAAAAAGAATTGATAGAAGTATGAGTAAGCTTAGACAGGACCAAGGGAAGGGACTTTTTTAGAAAACTGGCTTTAAAGAGGGAATATTTACTTAATGTTATGGATATAGCTCTTAGATATTTGTTGTAGGGAGAAAAGTTCAAACTTAAGTACACAGTGTGATTTTCAACAGAAAATAATAAAAGTTTGGTGTTTTTTTTGTTTTTTTTTTTTTTGTCCTTTACAATCCTACACACTCAGTGACACATAGACATACAGAGCCAAACATAATAAAATATGTAAGGCTGAAAATCTGAATGGGAGAAAAACTTAATAATGATAGTTAAGTGGGCAAACATATGTTCTCCCAAAGCTTAAGCAATGGATCTGGGTGAGTTTCTCAGGCAGATCCACTGCAGAGCTCCCTAGATCAGAAGTAATAAAGTAAATGTTTCACTGAAACCAGGGAGCCAGAGACCTCAGAACAGGCTGACAGACAGAGTGCTGGAGACCTCAGGACAGACTGACAGGGTGCTGGAGATCTCAGGACAGACAGACTGACAGAGTGCTGGAGATCTCAGGACAGACTGACAGACAGGGTGCTGGAGACCTCAGGACAGACTGACAGACAGAGTGCTGGAGACCTCAAGACAGGCTGACAGAGTGCTGGAGACCTCAAGACAGGCTGACAGGGTGCTGGAGACCTCAGACCTCAGGACAGACTGACAGACAGAGTGCTGGAGACCTCAGGACAGACTGACAGACAGAGTGCTGGAGACCTCAAGACAGGCTGACAGAGTGCTGGCAAGGGAGAACAAGAAATAACATGATGGAAACAGCTTCCATGATAACAGCCAAAGCAATCATGAGCAGAAGCAGTGATCATGGAGGCTCGCACCACTCAGCCTGGTTTTCGAGAGCGGAGGAGGGAATTCCAGAAACGGCATTTACCCAGCCTGCTGCCTCACTGTTTCCAGGGAAGAAAGCAGTCAGATTTCCAACAGGGACTTCCAACTTTCCTCACAAGCCAGGACACCTAACAGGAGTGTCTTCCAGGGCTGACACTATCCAGCTGATATCACACCAGCAGCAAGCAAGAATCTACAGGAGAGAGGAGGGATATCTGGGAACTGAGGAGATCCCTAGAGTGTGAGGGGCTGGGGCCTTCTCAAGTTGTTGGCCTCCCAGAATATATGGAGCAGACTCCAAACCAGCAAAGAATGTGACCAGCAGGACAGCCCCTGACTCTAAGCCCTTTTTAGTGGGCTAGTATTATGGGATACCCACAGGGGTCTAGGGTTCAACTTAGCCTTTGCTATGTGCACCGACTTCGCCTCTGAGAAAGGAGAGACCTCTGCATACCCCCTGAACAGTTCCCACTTTGCTCTTTGGCTCAGAGTCTAGGACTGAGCAGGCAGGAGCCCACAACTCCCTGGCATCATCCCGTTAGGGAGCAGCGTCAGGATGGAAGCTCTGTGTCTGAAACCAGGAAACCTTAGAAAGTCTCCATTGCAGTTCCCAGACAGCCTCTAAGGCAGTGGTTCTCAACCTTCCTATTGCTTCGACCCTTATGCTTATACAGGTCCTTATGTGTGGTGACTCCCAACCATAACATGCTACTTCATAGCTGTAATTTTGCTACTGTTAGGAGTTGTGATATAAATATCTGTGTTTTCCCATGGTTTTAGGCACCTTCTGGGAAAAGGTCATTCAACCCCCAGCAGGGTCTCGACCTAGAGGTTGAGAGCCCCTGCTTTAGACACTCCTGATTCCTCCCTATGGACTATAAGCTAAGTGAATGGCTTCTTTGGCACCCTGCCTCCCACAGGGAGGGGGAGAGAGAGGGTTTCTGCTCTGGGAGCCTGCAACCAGAGCTGTCTGGGAGCCGCTGAAATGCTTTATTTGGCCCCAGTGCAATATGAGTAGATCAGGAGGTTGAGGTTATTTTTCCCAGTTACAGGTCAAATGCAAATCCACTTGTGGTGCTCACATCAGATGAGGGTATGCAGTGACTGTGCTGCCCCAGGAGTGAGATGAGACACAATTCCCTGGTGGAGGTGGTGCTCGGTATGCAGGCGGTACTGTGTGGTCCCCAAATACACTGTAACGAGGAAAAATAGATTCGGTTTTTACACCTGTTCTTTTTTTCTCCGCTATTATGACTATGACCTGGGGTAGTGAGTAGCACAGACCCAGGTTGTGATCTCCATGCTAACGCTTACAGGTTGTGATCATACCTGTGTCCCGCTATTATGACTATGACCTGGGGTAGTGAGTAGCACAGACCCAGGTTGTGATCTCCATGCTAATGCTTACAGGTTGTGATCATACCTGTGTCAGTGCCGACAGGGACAGTTGCCAGCACATTCACTCTCTGCTCTTTTGGTCTGCCAGGCTTCACTTTCTGCCCTTCTTAATAAGGCATGAGAACTGTCAAGCGATAAGAGTCATCAGGATAGAGTATATGGATCACTGCCGAGGGAAGTCATTGCATTTTCTATTGGGTATTTTTCTCCCCTACGGTTCCTTTGAACAAATCATGAAACATAAGGATTTGGCTCCAGTAAGCCCAGACATTTCCCACCCCACAAAATTCATGCACATAGGCATAAATACCAGTTATAGGGCGGAACTAAGTGGGACAGTCTCTAAGTAGAGCACTGCTAAATTGTCCTAGTTGCTCATGTCAGGAAATATAATAGAATGTGGATGTTGGGGGAGTGAGAGTAGGGTAGGATCATTCTATATTGTACACAGGCTTGCCTTAAGCCTGACATTCTCCTGCCTTAACCTCCCAGGTCCTTTGGGATTATAGGTATGCTCCCCCAATGCCCAGATATCCTTGAGAAGAACGGCTCTGAGAAGGTTAGTTGGGTGTCTCTACAAAACAGGTGTATCACCAGGGAAAACCCAGGAGCCATGAATGTGCCCTGCTTCTATGATTAGACTATTTCTGTCAGTTTTCAACCGATGGGCCCCCGGCATTGGGATGTAAACCTGTACGCATCACTCAGTGTGTGTACCAAGTACAGCCCACTTTGTCACAGACATCCCAACCCAGGGTCTGTGGCTTGGCT
Source organism: Sigmodon hispidus (assembly GCA_004025045.1). NCBI lineage: Eukaryota > Metazoa > Chordata > Mammalia > Rodentia > Cricetidae > Sigmodon > Sigmodon hispidus. The sequence goes on along the minus strand of PVIH01026942.1, from coordinate 9,018 downwards.
TCAGTTCCTTTCAGATTCATTGTAAACTGTGTGTCTGCAAGAAATTTTCACTGGAACATGGTATATTGCTTTATTGCATTCCAAACCCTCCTGATTTTTAAGAGCAAGAAGATGAGGAGTTAATGAATTCTGTGGGAGATGGATTTTGGTCAACAGTGCTTAAAAACAGAAAGATAATCTTTGCCAATAGTTTCTGTGACAGTCTGTGGGAACCAATTCTAGTCACTTGATTAGCATTACTGTTACTCTCCATGGAGTGCCTGGGTCCAAAATCTTTCATTGTAACTACTTTCCTGAGCCAACGGGTATTTTCTTCCAAATGTCTTCAGTGCCACTTGAATTTGGGAAGGTGGCCAGTGCCAGGATTTGGAAATAAATATGACAGCTCCAAGCCTCCAAAGGGCCATGGAAGGATAGCCTGGAAGTCTCCCCCTCCCTCCTTTCCATTTTGTCTGGTGGATTTTTATTGATTTTTTTGTCCATATCTTATTTTATGTACATTTTACCACATTTCTAAAGAGGATTTAAAATATCTGTTTTGCCATGATGCAGTGTCATGAATGCTTTGTGTGAGGTACAAATATCATTTTACTAAAATGTTCAAGGAGGGCCCAAGATGCTTAAGAACCAGTTAAAATTAAATTATCTTATTTACTTGAGTGAATCCAGAGACATGTTTCCAGCTGCTTCACCAATATCAGTCCTCTATGAGTGTGTCTGTTGTCTGCCTTGGAAACAGTGTGTCTCTCCAGAATCGATGATTCCTTTGGGATTTGGTGGCCTGGGGGCCACCAATCTCAGCTGACATTTTTTTTTTTTTTTTTTTTTTTTGTCAATTCCAAGATCTAGGCCATATTGGTAAGTTGGGGCTGTTGTATTACTGTGATTTTTTTTTCTAGTTGTTATAGTCTTACAGGTGACTGGATAATACATTTTAAATTTTGACTACTTTCTGGCTTGTTAAGGTTGTTGTGCTGCAGTAAAACCTTTGAGTGGAAGGTGGCAGGGTAGAGGGCTTGCAGAAAGTCTCTACCTGGCAGGGATGCCTGTCTACGCCAGCTGGACCCAGCTAAAGAAGGATGTGTGCTTCTCCTCGCTGAAGCCCGGCTTCTCCAGCTCCTAGGGAGGTGGGTTGAGTTCGGTCCCTGCCAGCCCTTTTCTCTGTAATGTTCTCCCTGGGTGTGCAAATGCTCATGAACTTAGTTTAGGGTGTTCTTTGAGATCCTGCTTTCTGGAGTGTGCCACCTACAGGCTCATACGAAGTTGCTTCTCTTAGCAACTTTCCCCAGACTCTTCGGCTCAAGGCCATCAAGTCACCTCCCACTTAGAGAAGAGGAACCCTAGATGGTCCTGGTCAATCCCACCCACCCTCCTTCTTTGTCTAAATACCAGACCTTACCTTGAGGAAACTTCTTGGTGCTGGATTTGGCGCACAGGTGCCTTTGACCCACAGCCCTGATGGAACTGCCTGTGCCCTGGCTTTGGGAGCAAAGTGAGAAGAGACACAAGGAGAGAGTCCAGGAAGTTCATTGCCACCAAGAGTCAAGTACAGGGCTTACAGCAGGGCTTACAGAAGTTCTCAATGTGTTGGCTGCCCCTTTGGGGAGGGGTCAAATGACCCTTTCACATGGGTCACCTAAGACCATCAAAAAACACAGATATTTACATTGCGATTACAGTTATGAAGTAACAATGAAAATAATTTTATGGCCGGGGTCATCACAACATGAGGAACTGTATTAAAGGGTCACAGTATTAGGAAGGATGAGAACCAGTTAACAGGGCCTAGGACCAGGGGCAGAAACAGCATCTGAGCAGATGGAAGCTTTCAGTGGATCTGGGGTAACCCTGAAGTGCTGGATACCCACAAAAGGACTTTTGTGGATGGTGAATGAAAAGTCTTCAACAGCGAGGACTAGCAGAAAAACAGAAAGCATGGGCATTTTAAATACTTATCAGTTGTTTGGGGGAGGCTGTTGCATTTCTAACTGGATCATTATACTCACCGAATTAGCTTGTAGAGACGCATTAGTGGATAGTGAGAAGACAGAGGACCAGAGCGACCGTGTGAGATACTCTGGCGACTCTGTAGAAGAACTGGGGTTAGACCTAAGGTCCAACCATTTCTCACTTCTATTCCATCAGTTCATTGTCCTGGGTCTGGTTGTACCACTTCTTCATCTTGTTGTCGAACACAACAGCTTCAATGCCTTGACTGCAAACTAGCTCTCTGGGGCATTTAGAGTAATCTTGCCTTCGTTTCCTGATGCTATAACTGAATACCAGACAGGGTAATTTATAAAGACCACCCATTTTTTCCAGCAGTCCTAGAGATTGGGGCGTCTAAGACCAAGGCACCAGCATCTGGTAGGGGCTTCCTTGCTACCTCATCTGATGACAGAAGGTACAATATAATAGAAAACAAAAGTAACAGCTCAACCCCCTAAGAACTAGCCACCCTGACAGTTTCTGCAGCCGAATTTAAAAAGTAAATGAATAAATAAATAAATTTTAAAAGTAAATGAATAAATAAATAAAAATCACTGCCTATGAAGTCCCTGTCTAGAATAAAAGAAACTTTTGCTTTAATTTTATAAAGTCTTAGTGAGGTAAACATCAACTCTGCAAATGCTTATTGAGTATGAGTCCTATTTGAAGGGAGTCTTTTTAATAATGGCTTCCGTGGAGCTCTGCCCACATGCTAGATAACACTGAACACTACCTAACCTCATAGCATCTAACTCTCACAGAATCTTCTAGGATAGCCGCTGCCACCGTGGTTACTTTAGAGGTGAGGGCTGGCTGGAGGAAGTGACTCTCTGTGTTTACTGTGGGTAAAGGGGCAGCATGAGACTCAAACATGGGTCTGTGTGATTCCAGCTTCCGTATCCTTTGTGTCTGCTCACTAGCCTCTCATCAACGGTGGCTTGAGATACACATCCAGCAACAAGGTCTTGATGAGGGTAGAACATAGAGAAACAGGGATGGAGAGAGGGAACTCCCAGGTGGGGTGGGATGGCAGCAAGAAGCAAATATATAATGGACTTGATGGGTAGAGAGTGACCAAGACTGGCCAGAATCAAACGGCATTCCTCAGCAGGAATAGTGCTGGCACAGGGATCAGGTGGCAGTCAGTGTGTGGGAGTGTGTTGGGCCCCAGAGGCTAATTCTTACACCTGGACCATGCCCACTAGATGCCAGTTTCAGCCTCCATCCCTGTGTCAACTCAAATGCTTGCACGCATTTCTAAATACCCTCTAGGGCACTCTGGGTCAGAAGATCTGAGTACTGAGAGCCCAGTTGGTCTATTATTGGGGTTAGATTAAGGAAGGCCTTGAAAACTAGACAAACAAGTCTGGCCTTGAGCCTGGAAACAATGAGAAGTCACTGAAGGCTGATGAGCAAGGAAGGGCTGGAAAAGGGGAGAGCCAGACACCACAGACAGCCGACTCTCAAGGTGACTGAGGATCCCTGTGAGTCAGCTACTGTTTATCTCCTGTGGCCAGTCTTGTGTTCATGGGAGCAATAACCCAGTACCACCACCAGCAGAAGGGGATGGAACTCCCTAACCAAGTCTTGAACCAGCAGGAACTCTGCTCAGGTCACAGTATTAGTCCTCTTTCTGTTACTGTAGTAAAGACACTTGAGTCTGGGTAGTGTATAAAGGAAAGAAGTTCATGTAGTTTCTTTTGAATGCTGAATGTCTAAACAGCATAGTGTCAGCTCTGGCCAGGCCCTCTCTAGCTAAATCACACTATGATAGGTGACAACATGGTGCGGGTTCATGAGAAAGGATGAGGTCACATGGCAAAAAGAAAGTCAGTTCCTGAGACTGAGAACTAACTGAGGACCCAGGGTAATTACACTAACCTTTCCCCAAAGCATGCTCCCAAAGATCTAAGACCTATCCACCAGGCCCCAAATCTCAGCTGTGTAATGATCTATTAGCATCCCCATACTGGGAAGAAGCACGCTCTCAGAATATGTGCCCCAACCATATGGCCACCATAGCAGTGGGGCATTGAGACCACCTATGCAAAAGGTCTAATCCCCTGTCATCACAAACAGGAAGGGAGAGAGGGAGGGAGGGAGGGAGGGAGAGAGGGGTAGAGATGAACAAGCCGGGGCTTGCCAACAATTATTTCCTTTGTTTTTAAGTCCAGTTTATTTAAGCTGTCTCTAAACCTCCATCTCTTTATCCAAAAGGTTATTAAACTTGATCTTGTAAACTTTGTTGCAGGACTAACTTGCAAACAAGGAACGTACTGTACCAGTGATTGGTCCTTGAGCCAGACATTTCAAGGAGTTTTGACCCCACTATAGCTCCATGAAGCCTGGGCCCTGGGGTTATGACATATTTAGCACAGAAAATATAGGCTTGTGGGATAGAGAAGGAAGCTCTCCAAGTACCACAGGTGAAGAACCTGGGACAGTTTGTGTCTCTATGGGTCTAGGATGGGAATAGCTCTACTGGAGACCACTGGGTATCACTTTTTAGACGGGGGAAAAAAATGTTGCAACTGCATGTGTCCCAGTTACCAGACAGCCTGGAGAATGATATGTAGCTTGTTTATAAGGAAGGAAGCCAACCCTTGAGAAAATTCCCAGAACAATGATTGTAACTCATGACAAGACACAGTATGTAAAGTTTTTCTGCCTCCTTGGCTTCGGTTGTTGATATAGGACTGTGTGGAATTTTCTTTCTCATCCTCTGAGGGGATTGCACATTTTTACCAAAATACTGACAAAAGAAAGGGAGGAAGGGAGGGAGGGAGGGAGGAAGGAAGGAAAGAAGGGAGGGAGGGAGGGAGGGAGGGAGGGAGGAAAGCAAGCAAGCTGTTTCTGTGCTCTTTGGAGAAGGCTGGAAGTCTTAACTTAAGAGCACCGTCCATGCCCTGCCTGTCAGCTGGGAAGCAGGCTGTTGCTTTCCATGCAGACTGGGGCTGATCTTGAAGCGCCTTATCACATTGGCATTGGATTTACACTCTAGGGAGGGGTGGGGTAGACCTTTTTAATACAATTTTAAAGTCTCTTATGTCCTTCTAACACTCACAATGAAATGACAGCAGAACTAATTTTGTTATGGATTTATTCAGGAATACTGTCCTAAAACATATTCTAAGCTTCTGCCAGTTCTGAAAAGCTTTGGCCATTTATCCCTTCAAATATTGGCTATGTCATATTCTTTTCCCTCATCTGACTCTCACTAAATGCATGCTAAGCTTTTTAATCCAAACTCTATCCTCCATAGCTCTTCAACTCTTTTATACTTGGAAGGTTTTGTTGTTGGTTGTTGGTTTTGCTTTTCACTCTCTGCTTTGTTCTGTATGATTTCTGTGGACCTACCTTTCCATTTCTAATTCTTTCTTCAACTTTTTCTTACCTCTTGTAAAACTTGGTGGCTGAGTTACAAATTTTTTATTATATTTTTTCATTTTCTAGAAATTCCATTTGGTTCTGTCAAGTTTTCTAGGTCATTTTAGTGGTTTAGTATTGTCAGATGTTTTTATGAAGCTTCAAATGCCATTCCATGTTTTGGGTGGGAATGTGGCTTGGCTGTTACCTTCCTGGTTCAGGTGGGAGGTGACTACAGTTGCCCACTAAGATTCTGAGGGCATAGATCCTCAGGCTTCTTCTGTTAGTCACTCTGTCATCAGATCCTCAAGTTCTGTCATCATTGTCGGGGGGGAAAAAGCACCCGAAATAAACAGCTGAAGGGAAGGAGGCTTTGATTTCCTTCATAGTTTCAGAGATTATAGTCTAGTTGGTTGGAGCCATTTTTTTCTGGAACTTACTCACTTCATGGCAGCCAAGAGAGAGAAGGAGAAGGACAGAGAAAAATAAATGATACATCCAATATTATTCATCAACTCATCAACGGATTAACCCATAAAGTAGATCAGAGTCTTTATAATCCACTCACCTCTGAAGGGATGGATCCTGAGGACCAAGTAAAGTTTCTATTCCCACTATAACAAGGCTCAGATGTGCCAGGATGTGATGTAGGACAGCCACTCATTGTCCATCTCACCTGGGACTCTTGCCCGCTCTCTTCTACTGGAGCCCCACATGCAAATCTGTTGGATGATCAAGTGGCTTCAAAAGCCATGACAGTATGGATCTGACCTCTCAGGTGAGAAGGGTGCGGTCCTTCTTTCTCCTACAGTTTTGGCCTACTGGATCTTTGAGTTAAATTATTGTTGATGGTTTTTTTTTCTTCCTATTCAAAGGCAAAGGAAAGTCTAATAAATTAGAAATTCTGCCAGGTTTCTGGGGCACTTTCAAAAATACTTCTGTCTTTTTGTTTTCTTCTAAAGATTTATTTATTGTGTATACTGTATACACAAGAGGGTACCAGATGTCATTATAGATGGTTGTGAGCCACCATGTGGTTGCTGGGAATGAATTCAGGACCTCTGGAAGAACAGTCAGTGCTCTTAACCTCTGAGCCATCTCTCCAGCCCCTCAAATATATTTCTGTCTTATCTGTCATACCGAAGTCAGTTAACCAAGAGTTGCTCTTCTTAATTCCCAGAAATGCAGTCCATCTCTTAGATTTTTCTGCTTGTGACCTGGGGTCCTCTTCCACATCATCTTGCGTGAGCACAGTTTCTCAACTTTGCTCTTTGGGGTTAATCATTTGTGTTTCTTTCTGTTTTCTTATTTTCCTCATATTTTTAACTAGTCAAGAGAATGGCCTTTTTTTTTTTTTTTCCACATCTCTCTTTTTGTCTACTGCAAGGGATAAGTCACGAAAGAAAAAAGCAGAGAGCAACGGAGTGAGCAAAAAGATGCAGACCAGTGACTTGGGATGTTTCTAGCAATCCCAATGAACAGAAGCACAGGATAGCAGCCCTGATGCCTCTCAGAACAGTTGATTCCATTTGGAGCAAGAAAATACTCAGCCACAGAAAAAGGTCCTCCAAAAACCAAAATTGAAAGTTGATATATGTGCTTAAATGTTTTGAGCATAGTCTGTTTTCAGAGATTGTCATGAATAAGCAAACAAAACAATAACACTGACATATACTTACCCATACATAGGGATTATAGCATTCTCAATTTCAGCAAAAGAAGGAAGGAAGGAAGGAAAAAAGAGAAAAAAAAAAAGCTGAACAGCAAATGAAAGACATTTAGTCATCCAGGAGATGATTTGGCTACAGATACTGGTTACACAGGCATGACTAAGTGATTATAAAAATTGTTTTAACATGATAAAACTATGTTAAGAGAAATAGAATATGCACATGGGTGAGGGATAGTATAAGAGCTAAATTCCTATTGTAGGAGGTCATTACACAACGTTTAACGCTAAATAAATAAATAAAAGGAAACAGCCTAAGCATATAACATGGGTACACAGTATTTTAGGACTAGAGGTATAACTCAGGGCTTAAGAGTACTTGAGGCACAACCCTGAGGATCCGCGATCAACAGACTGGGTGTGGTCTGCATGCCTATAAACCCAGTGCTGCTGTGGGTGGAGACAGGAGAATGGCTGGGGTTTGCTTGTGACCAGCCCTGCTGGAAAGCCTGAGCTCTCAGTTCAGGGACAGATCCTGCTTCAAAAGTTTAAATTATAGATTACAGAGGAGGAATCCTGTCATCCTCCAGCCTCTGCATGCACACATAGGAGCATGCACACATACACACATGTACACATGCATATGTTATACACAGATACCATAGACTCCCACACACATACACAAAAGAAGTATAATTATGTGAAATGGTTAAAAGAAATAGCCAAAAGAGGACCAAGTGGCTACATCTGAGGATTCTGACTGAAAAACAAATGTGACAAAAATCAGGAGTGTCTGGCTGGAGTGTAGCTCAAAGCTCAGTGGTAAAGAGCTTGCCTTGTAGGTACAGGCCCTAGGTTCAGTCAGTTAATAACAAGTGAGCATAGCAAAGATCTGCTGTTATCAATTATGCATTTTATTGTTGTTTTTTAAAGGCCTCACTTTTATTATTAAGACAAAAAAATTAAACTTAAAAGTAGAAAATACTTGAAATAAATACAAAATTATCTGGGTATATAGTTGTCATGATTGGTTGTATAACGTGAAAGCTCCCAAAACTGAATCCTAATTAATATCAATCAAGAAATTTTAGCAAATGTGTGAGGTGAGGCACAAGGAAAGTAAACAAAAATGAAGTGCTTTTATTTATACTAACAAAGGCTAAAAGGAAAACAGTAAAGTCCTGCTCATGTCAATGAAGATAATTCTACAATATTCATGTGCATAAACCCAGTAAAATATTGTAATGCTCATCAGAGAAATTAAATAACTTTATTAGAAGAAATTAAAATGATGTTGATGAGCATATAAAAAAAAGTCTGTGGGCTGGAAATATGGTTTAGCCTTTAAAAACACTGGCTATTCTTGCAAAGGACCCCAGTAAGAGTCCCAGCACCCACATGGCAGCTCACAATGAGCTGTGATTCCAGTTCCAGGGGATCTGACACCCTCTTCTGGTCTTTCAAGGCACCAGGGACATTGTACACTGATATACATACGAACAAAATATCCATACACATAAAATAAAAATAAATATTTTTAAAACTGTATAAAAACAGAAGTGAAATGCCATTCCAAATAGAATTCCAATAGCCTGTGTTGAACTAAATAGCACTTAATGGTAACATAAAATAATAAAGTCTGAGACTAGCCCATAGTACTTTGGAAATGATAATGTAGGGGGAGTGGTTTGCTCCAGCCAATATCACAAGCTCCTTTAAGATTGTTTTAACAAAACAGTAAGACATGGGCACAGAAAACTGGCATTGGCATAGAAATCTTCACAGGTCAGTGACCCGCACTGAGGCCAGAGGTACTAATGCTTTCTTCCTCATCTCTGGCTTTGGCTTGTCTCACTCGTCATGGACATGTGTTACTTCCTAACTTAAAACAATCTAATAAAAACTATTGGTAGTCTAATGAAATATTTTTACTTGTATATATTTAAACATCTTCTTAGAAAAACATATTTTTTTTTTTTTTTTTTTTTTTTTTT
>PVIH01026941.1:0-17856 GCA_004025045.1 Sigmodon hispidus | reverse complement strand
TTATAATTGTTTACTATTATTTTTGCTTTATTTAGTTTTTTGTGGGGGAATTTCTCATGATTTTTTTTTTTTTGTTTTATTCGCTTCAGAGTCAGGAACTTTGACTTTTTCTGTTAATTTACTTTTTATTTTCAAGAATATTGGGGAATTTGTGGGATCAAGTAACTGATAATTTAAATTCTATTTGAATTTCCGGTTAATGTTTTGTTAAGAACGACGGGAAAAAATGTGAATGATCGAGAAAGTTTGGTTTTCAAGGCGACAGTTTTTAAATGAAAATGATTCACAGTTGAAATGTGAAGAAAATTGGTTCTAAATTCAACAATTTATATAAAAAAAATAATGTGTTTTTAAATGTGAGGAAGGAACTGGGTGGAATCTCTGGGATTTCTAAGGAGGTTAAATTTTTATTTTTGATGAAATTGGCAAAACAGCGTGAGACGTAAAAAAAAAAAATCGATTCACATTTTCAGTTTAATTTTTAAAAAGCGTGAAGTTTTGCAGAGAATCAAATTTAATTTCCAGGAAAATAAGCAAGTTTTTTGTTTCATGTGAAACTTTAAAAATCTTTGTCTCTCGACAGCGAGTGAGAAAAAAAATTGAAGTTTTTACTTTGAACTCAAATCCTCAGAAATTTCCAGAGACAGAAAACACAGAAATAATTTTCATCGAACGATAATTTACGTGGATGTTTGTGGTTTTTATTTCCGTTACTTTCAAGGAAAAGACAAGAACTGAAGAGATAATCGAGTTGAATTGTTTTTAAAAATAAAGAAAAATAAAAAAAACGGGGAAATTCCTCCACGTTTAGGTGGAAAACATTTTAATTTTCATTTCAATCACGACTGATGACGTCACCGCGGCACGAGAGATTTAATTTTAATTTCGATTCTGAGACTCGGCGCCATCGGACCCGAGACTTTTATTCTTCAGAATCAACTGACTATGCAGAGAAAAGAAAAACTAAAAATGGAAAAAAATTAAAGTAGGAAAAAAAAAATAATTCCGGAAACCGCGTGTTTCCGGCGTGGACTCTATTTAAGGAAACTTTGTATAAAGAAAAAATGAAATTATCATAGTGATTATCACATGTTATCACAGGTCGGCGATGGGGTGGGGGGGACCCGAAAAAATGGGGAGAAAAATAAAATTTAAGAAAAAATAAACACGGTTTTCTAGATGTTTGGAGAAAATAATAATCGCCGGGGCCGAGGTTGTGTGTTTCTGAATGTATATAAACATACACGTAGCAGACATGTATCCACACGCGTGTCCTCGACCCGTGAGGAACAAAAATAATGGCAAATTTTTTTTCCCATTTTTCTCATATGGAATGAAAACACGCAGGATTCGAACTCGGTTCCGGCGCACGCGGGACTTCGCGGCTTTTAATTGTTATTTTTGTTTTTTTTTCCCCCGACTTTTTGCACAAACGCGGCTCATTTTATCATCATTTAATTTCTCCCTAATTAACCAGAAGTTTTAAGTTTCACTCATTAAAAATTTTTAATTAAAATTTTTTTAACTCGGAATTCTGAAAGTCATGGTGCATGTCGTTTGCCAAATTAAATTTCATTTTATTACAATTTTTAAAAATTCACTCGCGACTCACGTGGCCGCCGTGTTTGATTTCATCAAAAAACGTTGAATTTTCGGTGTCGAGAGAAAAAAATAAATTTTAAATTCGCCAAACTGTGTTTTAATCGTTACCGAAGACGTTAATATTGATTTAGTTTTAGAAATTTCTGCACCGAGAGAGTTTGTGTCGCCATAAAGGGCGAAAAATGTGCAATTTATTCACAGGTCTGTTGAATTCTAGTGAAATTAAATTAATTCTAAATTTATTTTTAATATACTTTGTGTTCACTTTGTTTTACTTTATTTTTTATTTTCAATTATTCCAAATTTTAATTTACTTTAACTTAAGTTGATTTTATTTTTAACTTACTTCCTCTTTATTTTGCTTTTAATTTGTTATTTTATTTAATTTTTAATTTCACTTAAAATTTTTATCTTGAATTTTTTTCAAATTTTAATTTATTTTTACTGGAACTTGTTTTTAATTTTTCATTTCTAATTTTTTATTTTTAGTTTTATATTTTCAGCTATTTATGTGACGTCAAACCCTCTGTACGTTTTGACCTTTGATGTTTAAACTCAAAGACTGTACCTGGACGTTGGAAACTTGTTCTGTTAAAATGAAATTTGTTTCCTGATGATTTTCTTTCTCACACGTTCCGTGTTGTTCTCGATGATTTAAAAGAATTTTAGCAGTTGGTTCAGAAATTGGAGGAGAAATGGGATGTTTAGCCCTGGAGGATCATGGGATTTGTAGTCCTGGAGGATCATGGGATTTGTAGTCCTGGAGGATCATGGGATTTGTAGTCCTGGAAGATTGTGGGATTTTTAGCTCTGGAGGATTCTGGGATTTGTAGTCCTGCAGGATCATGGGATTTGTAGTCCTGCAGGATTCTGGGATTTTTAGCTCTGGAGGATTCTGGGATTTACCATAATGTCTCTAATAGACGCCTTTGCACTTTACCGTATTGTCTCTTTTGTACTCCCTCACAAATTACTATGATTCTCTATTAGACGTCCTCACACTCTACCGTAATGTCTCCAGTTGATGTCCTGGCACCTTACCGTAATGTCTCTAATAGATACTCTCACAAATAACCACAGTGTAACTAATAGACACTCTGGAAACTTACCGTAAAGTCTGCTATAGACGCCCTCACGTTTTACCATAATATTTATATTAGTTGCCCTCGCACGTTACCGTAATGTCTCTAATAGAGTCCCTTGCTTTTTACTACAATGTCTCTAATAGCTGTCCCTGCATTTTACCGTAGTTTCTTTAGTAGACGCCTGCACAACTTACCACAATGTCTCATAGACGCCCATGCACTCTACTGCAGTGTGTCTAATAAATGTCCTGTGAACACGCATCCTGTACATCAAACATGTGTCCCCAACAGAGACTGTGCAGTACGGGGTTCCCCGGCCCAAATGACGCCACTCCCATGATCCCCGTGTTACTCAGAAGTACCTTGTGTCTCTAATAGTCATCATCGCGGTTCAGCATGACATCTCTAATAGACGCCTTCACGATTTGTCCGACTCCTGCAAGACTACAAATCCCAGAAGCCGCTTCATAAACAGATCCCCAAATGCTCCCCAAGGACTACAAATCTGAGGATTCTACTGCGCTACACAACCCAGAGTTCCCCAGGCCTACAAATCCCAGAATCCTCCAGTGTTACATATCCCAGGGTCCTCCTGAAGTACAATTCCCAGAATACTCCCAGGCTAAAGAGTCCAAAATTTTCCAGGGCTACAAATTTGAGAAGCAAAGTGGCAAGAAATCATAGAGTTTTCCAGGACTACAAATCCCAGAATCCTCCAGGACTACAAATCCCAGAATCCTCCAGGACTACAAATCCCAGAATCCTCCAGGACTACAAATCCCAGAATCCTCCAGGACTAAAAATCCCAGTATCTTCAAGGACTACAAATCCCAGAATGATCCAGAGCTAAAAATCCCACAATCTTCCAGGACTACAAATCCCATAATCCTCCAGGACTACAAATCCCATAATCCTCCAGGACTACAAATCCCATAATCCTCCAGGACTACAAATCTAACAATGCTCCAGGACTACAAATCCCAGAATCCTCCAGGACAAAAAATACCACAATCATCCAGGAATAATTATCCCAGAATCCTCCAGAACTACATATTGCACAGTTCTTCATAACTACAAATCCCAGAATCCTCCAAAACTACAAATCCCAGAATCCTCCAGGACTAAAAATCCCAGTATCTTCAAGGACTACAAATCACAGAATGATCCAGGACTACAAATACCAAATTTTTCCTCGGCTACAAATCCCAGGATTCTCCACGACTATGATTCCCATAATTCTGCACAGGTACAAATTCTAGAATCTTCTTTGGAAACAAATCTCAGAATCTTCCAGGACTACAATTCCCAGAATCCTCCAGGACTACAATTCCCACAATGCTGCAGGGCTGCAAGTCCCAGAATTATCCAGGACTACAAATCCCACCTTCCTCAGGATTACATGTCCTATGATCTTCCAGGGCTAAATATCCCAGAACCACGGAGGATCCTGGGACTTGCAGTCCTGAAGGATTCTGGGAATTGTAGCTCTGGATGATTCTGTGATTTGTAGTCCTGGAAGGTTCTAGGATATTTAGTCCTGGATAATACTGGTAATTGTGACCCTGTAGGATTCTGGGATTTGTAGTCCTGTAGGATTCTGGGATTTGTAGTCCTGGATGATTCTGTGATTTGTAGTCTGAGAAGGTTCTAGGATTTTTAGTCCTGGATAATGCTGGTAATTGTTGCCTGCCTGGAGGATTCTGGGATTTGTAGTCCTGGTTAGTGCTGGTAATACATTCCCTGGAGGATTCTGGGAATTGTAGTCCTGCTGGATTTTACAGCTTGTAGTCCTGAAGTTTTCTGGGATTTGTAGCTATTGAAAATTCTGGAATTTGTGGTCATGGACAATTGTGGAATTTGTAGTTCAAGCCGATTCTGAAATTTGTAGGCCTACAGGATTCTGGGATTTGTAGTCCTTGAGGATTCTGGGATTTGTAGTCCTGGAGGATTCTGGGATTTGTAGTCCTTGAGGATTCTGGGATTTGTAGTTCTTGAGAAATGTGGGACCTGTAGCCCTGGAGGATTGTGATATTTGTGGTCCTGGGGGATCTTGGATTGTCACCATGTGCCTGCTGGGATTTGTAGTCCTGGAGATTTCTGGGATTTGTAGTCCTTGAGGATCCTAGAATGTGCAGCCCTGGAGGATTGTGGGTTCTGTAGTCTGGGAGGTTTCTGGATTTGGTACCACTGGAGGTTTCTGGGATATTTAGCCCTGGCAGAATTTGGGATTTTTAGTCCTGTAGGGTTTTTGGATTTGTAGTACTTGAGGATTCTGGGATTTTTAGCCCTGAAGAATTCTGGGATTTTTCACTCAGTAGGATTCTGGGAATTGTAGCCCAGGAGAATTCTGGGAATTTTAATCCTGGAGGATTCTGACATTGTTGCCCTTGAAAATTCTGGGATTTTTCATTCTGTAAAATCAGGATTTGTAGTCCTGGAGGATTCCTGGATATGAAACACTGGAGGATTGTGGGATTTCAACCCCTGGAAGATCCTGGCATTTGATCCCCTTGAGGATTGTGGGATTTGTAGCTCTGCAGGATTCTGGCAACTGTGGAACTGGAAGGCCCTGAAATTTGTAGTCCTGGATAATAATGGTAATTGTTGCCCTGTAGGATTCTGGGATTTGTAGTTCTGGAGGATTCTGGGTTTTGTAGTCCTGGAAAATTCTGTGATTCTTTGCCATTTTACTTCTGGGATTTTTAAGCCGATATAATTTGGTATTTTTAGCACTGCAGGAGTTCAGAAAATGTAGTCCAAGAAAATTCAGGGAATTGGAGTCGTGGAGAATCCTGTGATATGTAGCTCAAGAGAATTGTGGGATGTGTAGTTATGGGGGATTCTTAGAATTGTAGGTCAGGAGAATTCTGGGATATGTAGTCCTGGAGGATCATAAAATTTTTAACCCTGGAGGATTCTTGGATTTAAACCCTTGGGTGAATTGTAGTACTGGAGAATTCTGGGTTTTGTAGCCCAAGAGGATTCTGGGAATTGCAGTTCTGGTGGATCCTTGAACTTGTAGCCCTGGAGGATTCTGGGATTTTTAGTCCTGGAAAATCTGGGTTTGTAGTCCTGGAAGTTTCTGTGATTTTCAGTCCTGGATGTTTCTGGGAATTGTAGTCCTAGAAGATTACAGTATTCGTAGTCCTGAAGAATCCAGGGTTGTTGCCATTTGCCTGCTGGTATTTGTTTCCCTGGAGGATTGTGGGATTTGTAGTCCTGGAGGATCATGGGATTTGTAGTCCTGGAGGATTCTTGGAGTTTTAGCCCAGGATAATTTTGGATATTGTAGTCCTGGAGGATGATAGCATTTGTAGTCCAGGATGATCATAGGATTTGTAGCCCTGGAGGATTGTGGGATTTGTCACTCTAGAAGATTTTGTGATTTTTATCACTGGAGGATCCTAGGATTTGCAGTCCTTTAGGATTCTGGGAATTCTAGTGTTGGAAGATTATGGGATTCTCCGAAGAGGATTCTGGGATTTGAACCTGCACTGGAGTCTGGGAATTTTAGTCCTGAGGGATTCTGGGATTTGTAGTCCTGGAAAATTCTGAGATTCGTAGTCTTGGATTATTCCCTGGGATTTGAACTAGCACTGGAGTCTGGGAATTTTAGTCCTGAGGGATTCTGGGATTTGTAGTCCTGTAGCCTTTGAGTATTCTGGGAATTGCAGTCTTCAAAGATTCTCAGATGTGTAGCCCTGGAGAATTGTGGGATTTGTAGTCCTGGAGGATTCTGAATTTTGTACAACTGTAGGACTTTGGGACATTTAGCCCTAGAGGATTACATAATTTTCAGGCCTGGAGAATTCTGGGATTTCAGGCCTTGAACAATTATGGGATTGGTAGTCCTGGAAGTTTTTGGGATTTGTATTCCCTGTGGATTGTGGGATTTGTACTATGGAGTATTATGGGATTTGTAGCTCTGGAGGATTCTAGGATATGTAGTTCTGGAAAATTCTTTGATTTGTTGTCATTTTGCTTCTGGGTTTGTTGTCCTGGAAGATTGTGGGATTTGTAGTCCTGGAGGATTCTGGGAATATTTATTCCTGAATAAATGGGATACATTTTGTCCTGGAGGATCCTTGTAATTGTAGCCCTGGAAGAGTCTGAGAATTGCAGTCTTTGGAGTATTCCTGGACTTGTATTCCTGAAAATTTTAAGAATTGTACCCTTGGAGGATTCTGGGATTTGAAACCTTGGAGGATTCTGGGAGTTTTAGTCCTTGAGGATTCTGGGATTTTCAGTCCTGCACTATACACACTAACCAACCCTAACAACTAACCAATCCTAACTTTCTAACCAACCAACCATAAACCACAAAATCTAACCCACTAACCAACCCGAACAAACTAACCAAACCTAACACACTAACCACACCTTACCCAATAACCAACTCTAAACAACTACCTGGAAACTGAATTATATGTGACATTTGGATGGAAGCACTGAAACAAATGTTTCAGCCAATGATCTGAACCTAAGAAGTCAAACAGGTGCGTTTGAATCATTAGGAAGTGAATTAGAAACATTATGGTAAAGTGTGAAGGCGTCTGTAGGAGACATTGTGGTAAATTGTCAGGGAATCTATTAGAGCTACTAGGGTGAGGTTGGAGGGCATCTATTAGCAATATTATGGTAAATTGTGAGGATGCCTATTAGACACATTATGGTAAAGTGCGAGTGCATCTATAAGACACAGTAGGGTAAACTAAGAGGGTGTCTATTAAAGATATTGTGGTTATTTGTGAGGGCATCCATTAGAGACATTACGGTAAAGTGCCAGGGCATCTATTGGAGACATTACGGTAAAGTGCCAGGGCATCTATTAGAGACATTACGGTAAAGTGCCAGGGCATCTATTAGAGACATTACGGTAAAGTGCCAGGGCATGTATTAGAGACATTATGGTAAATTGTGAGGGCATCTATTAGGTAAATTTCCGTAAATTGCAAGGGCGTCATTTAGACACGTTACAGTTATTTGCAAAGACATCTATTAGATACGTTATGGTAATTTTCAAGGGTGTCTATTAGGGGCATTATGGCAAATCCAAGATTCCTCCAAGTCAACAAAACTCATATCCTCCAGGACTACAAATCCCAGAATCCTCCAGACTACACATCCGATACTGTATCAGGACTACAACACCCAGAATCCTCCAGGACTACAATACCCAGAATCCTCCAGGACTACAACACCCAGAATCCTCCAGGACTACAACACCCAGGATCCTCCAGGACTACAACACCCAGATTCCTCCAGGACTACAACACCCAGAATCCTCCAGGACTACAACACCCAGAATCCTCCAGGACTACAATACCCAGGATCCTCTAGGACAAAAATTCCCATAATTCTCCCGAGCTTCAAAGTGGATTTTGTACTACTGGAGGATTCTGGGATTGGAGCCCTGGAGGATTGTGGGGTTTGTAGTCCTGGAGGATCCTGGGATTTGTAGGATTTGTAATTTCTTAGAATTGTAGCCCAAGAGAATTCTGGGAAGTGTAGTCCTGTAAGACCATAGGATTTTTAGCCCTGGAGGATTCTGGGATGTGAACCCAGAGAGGATTATGGGATTTGTAGTCCTGGAGGATTCTGAAAATTACCATAACATCTCTAATAGACTCCCTTACACTTTACCATCATGTGTCTAATAGACGCCCTTGCACTTTACCGTAATGTCTCTAATAAACATCCTCATTAATTTTTTTGTAATGTCTCTAATAGACGCCCTCGCACTTTACTGTAATGTCTCTAATAGACGCGCTCACAATTTACCATAGTTTCTCTAACAGATGCCCTTACAACTTACCGTAATGTCTCTAATAGGCATCCTTGCAATTTAACATAATGTCTCTAAAAGACGCCCTGGCTTTCTAACATAATATATCTAATAAATGCCCGTGCACTTTACCGTAATATCCTTAGTAGATCACTTGCAGTATCCCGTAATGTCTCCAATAGGCACCCCGGCACATTCATGTCATTTTATCAATAGACGCCCTTTTAATTTACCGTAATGTGTATAATAGACGCCCTCGCAATTTGCCTTAATGTCTCTAATAGACAGAATCACAAATTACCATAATTTCTCTAATACTCCCCATCCAAATCGACTGTAATGTCTCTAATCGACACCCTCACAATTTACCTTAATGTCTCTAACACACGCCCTCGTTATTTACCATAATATGTCTAGTAGACCCCACTGCACTTTACCATACTGTGTATAATAGACCCCCTCACACTTTACTGTAATGTCTTTAGTAGATGTCCTCGCAATTTCCCGTAGTTTTTCTGAAAGACACCCTTGCAATTTACGATCATGTCTCTAATTTACATCCTCAAAATTGACCGTAATATCTCTAATAGACACCTTGATACTTAAAGATATTTATTATGATGTATATAGTATATGGATCTCATCGTAGATGGTTGTCAGCCGCCATGTGGGTGCTGGGAACCGAACCCGGGTCCTCTGGAAGAGCAGACGGTGCTCTAACCGCTGAGCCATCTCTCCAGCTCCCATCCTTGATATTTAAAGTAATGTGTTTATAGAAGCCTTTGAAATTTACCTTAATGTCTCTAATAGACAGAATCACAAATTACCGTAATGTGTCTAATAAACACCCATACAGTTTATAGTAATGTCTCTAATAGACCGTAGAGTCTGGGAACTTTAGTCCTGGAGGATCCTGGGATTTGAAGTCCTGGAATAATCTGGGATGTTTAGCCTTGTAGGATAGTTGCAATTATAGCCCAGGGGAATTCTGGGAATAGTAGTCCTGGAGGATTCTGGGAATTGTAGTCCCGGAGGATCCTGTGACAAATAGCCCTGGAGGATTGTAGGATTTTTAGCATTGGAAAATTCTGGGAAACATAGTCCTGGTGTGATTTCAGGCCCTAAAAGTTTGTGGTATTTGTCATACTTGAGGATCCTGGGATTTGTAGTCCTGTAAGATTCTGGAATTTGTACCACTGGAGGATTCTGGGCCACTTAGCCCTGAAGGATTCTGGGATTTGTAGCCCTGGAGCACTGGGATTTATGATTTAGAAGCATCGCGGTATATGTAGCTCTGGAGGATTTTTGGATATTTTGGCCCTGAAGTATCCTGCATTTTGTACTGATGGAGTATTCTGGAATTTTTTATGCTGGAGAGTTCTGGGATTTGTGGTCTTGGAAGATTCTGGGATTTGTAGTCCTGGAGGATCCTGGGCCATGTAGCTTTAGAGGATTGTGGGATTTGTTGTTCTGGAGGATACTCAATTCTGTAATACAGAAAGATTCTGGGATATTTAGCCCTGGAGGATTATGGGACTTGTAGTCATGAAGAATCCTGGATCTGTCACCATTTGGGTGCTGCGATAGCTTCTTCTGTAAGACTCTGGGATTTGTAGTCTTTGGAGGATTCTGGATTATTTAGTTTTAAAATATTCAGGGATTTTTAGCCCTGAAACATTCTGGAATTTGCAAACCTAGAAGATTCTGGAATTTGTAGTTTTTGAAGATTTTGGTGATTTGAAACTCTGGAGTAATCTGGGATTTGAACCCCTGGAGCATTATGGTATTTATAGTCTTGGAAAATTCTGTGATTTTTTTTTTTGCCACTTTTCTCTGACATTTGTAGTCCTGGAAGATTCTGTGATTTGAAGCCCATTAGAATTCTCGGAATTGAAGTCTTGAAGAATACTGGCATATGTAGCCCTGGAGGACTGTGGGATTTTTGGCCTGGAGGATGCTTTGTTTTGTAGACTTGCAGGATTCTGGGAATTGTAGTCCTGAGCTATTTTTGGTTTTGAAGACCTGGAGGATTCTGGGATATCAGGCCCTAAAAGATTATGGAATTTGTAGCGGTGGAAGTTTCTTGGAATTGAAGCCCAGAAGGGTTCTGGGATTTGTAGTCCAGAAGTATTCTTTGATGTGTAGCCTTGAAAAATTATTGGAATAATTTGTAATTTGTAGCCCATTAAGAAATCCTTGATTTTTAGCCCTAGAGGGTTCTGGGAATTGTAGTCCTGCAATAGCCTGGGTTTGTAGTCCTGGAAGATTTTAAGTTTTGTAGACATGGAGGATTCTGGGATTCTAGGCACAGTAGAATTCTGGGAATTGTAGTCATAGAGGATAATGGGATTTGTTTCTGAAGAGAATTTTGGGATTTGTACCTGTGTAGTATTCTGGTAATTTCAGGCCTGGAGGATTCTGGGATAATTAGCCCTGGAGGATTCTGTGAACTGTAGTCCTGCAGGGTTGTGGGATTTGCAGTCCCTGAAGAGCCTGGAATCTGTTGTTCTGGAGGTTTCTGGAAATTGTAGTCCTGGAGTATTCTGGGATTTGTTCCCCTTGAGAATTCTGGGATTCGTAGCCCCAAAGGATTCTGGATTGTTTCTTGTTATTGCAGTTCTGAAGGATTATGTCATTTGTATTTTGAGAAAATTCTGGGATATGTAGTACTGTAGGATCCTGAAATTTCAAGCCCTAGAGGATCCTGCAATTTATAGTTTTGGAAGATCCTGGGATATGTCATCCTGAAGGATTCTGGGATTTGTAGCTCTCAAGGATTTGGGGAATTTAGCCCAGGAGAATTCTTGCAATTGTAGTCTTGGAAAATTCTGAATATGTAGTTCTGGAGAATTGTGAGATTTTTTTTCTCTGGAAAATTCTGGGATTTGTAGTCTTTGGAGGATTCTGGAATATTTAGTTCTGGAAGATCCTAGGATTTTTAGCTTGCAATGCTCCTGGGATTTGTAGCTCTGAAGGATTTTGGTAATAGTAGCCCTGGAGAATTCTGGGAATTGTAGTCCTAGAGGATGCTGTGATAGGTAACCCTGGAGGATTGTGGGATTTGTAGTCTTGAAGGATTCTGGATTCTGTACCAACTGAAAATTCTGGCACATTTAGTCATGGAGGATTGAGGAATTTTTAGGCCTGGAGGATTCTTAGATTTTTTAGTTCAGAATGGTTCTAAGAATTGCAGTCCTGCACTATCCTGGGTTTCATAGTTCTAGAGGATTCTGGGATTTCAGGCTTTCAAAGGTTATGGGATTTGTAGTCCTGGAAGATTTTGCAGTTTGTAGTCCTGAAGGATTCTCAGATTTGTAGTTTTGGAGGATTCTGGGATATGAGGCCCTGAAAGGTTGTGGAATTTTTATCCCTGGAAAATTTCAGATTTTGTACTGCCACAGAAGTATGGGAATTTTCGTTCTGGAGGATTCTGTGCTTTTTACCACAGTAGTAGTATGTGATATTTAGCCCTGGAGGATTGTTGGATTTATAACCCATGAAAATTCTGAGATTTGTAGTCCTGGGTGATAGTAGTATTTGTAGCCCTGGTTGATTGTGAGATTTGAACCACTGGAGGATTCTGGGATTTTGAGTTCTTGGAATTGTAGCTGGCGAGAATTCTGGGAATTGTAGTCCTGGAGGATCCTTTCATTTGTACTTTGGGAGGGCATCTATTAGAGACATTACAGTTAACTGCGAGGACATCCATTACAGAAATTATGGTAAATTGCAAAGGCATCTATAAGATATATTGGGGTAAACTGAAATTGCTTCTATTATAGACATGACACTAATTCCAAGGGTGTCTATTAGAGACATTATGGTAATTTTCAAAGGAGTCTTTTAGTTTCATTACTCTAAATAGTGGGGTTGTTTATCAGAGACATTACGGTAATTTCTGAAGGGAAGGGAGTATTAAATACATTACGATAATTTGCAATAGTGTCTTTTAGAGACATTACATTGTGAGATAGTCTATTAGAGGCACTATGGTAAAATGTGAGGGTGTCTATCAGAGACATTACAGGACACAGCATGGGTGTCTATTGGAGATGTTACGTTAAAGGACTTCTTTCAGAAACATTACGGTAAAGTGTGAGGGCATCTATTATAGACATTATGATAAAGTATGAGAGGCTCTACTATATACATTATGGTAAATTTTCAGAGCATCTTTTAGAGATATTAAGGTAGATTTTGTGTGTGTCTACTCGAGACATTCTGGTACATTGTGAGTGTGGATATTAGAGACAATATGGTACAGTGGAGGGAGTTTATTAGAGACATTACAGCAAAGTGCGAGAGTGTCTATTAGAGACAATATGATAAAGTGTGGGGGGTCTATTAAGTATATTACGGTAAATTTCCATAGCGTCTATAAGAGATACGAGGGCTCTATTAGAGACACTATGGTAAATTGTGATGGCATCTATTATAGGCAATACGGTAAAGTTGAAGATGATAAGTTGCGAGGGGGTCTAGTAAATACAATACAGTAAATTTCTTGAGTGTCTATTAGAGACATTACGTTAAACGGCAGGAACTTCTATTAGAGACATTACTTTTTTGTGAGAGCATCTATTAGAGACATTACGGTAAAGTTTCACAGCAACTATTGCAGAGATTGTGGTAAATTGCAAGGGTGTCTATTACAGACATTACAGTAATTTGAGGGGGAGTATTAGGAATATTATGGTAATTTGTGATGGCGTCCTAAATTAGAGACTTTATATCACAATACGGGACAGTCTATTAAAGAGATTACAGTAAACAGCGAGATCATACATTAGAGACATTTTGGTAATATGCAGAGGCGTCTATTAGGGAGCTTATGGTAACGTTCAATGGCATCTATTAGAGAAAATATGATAAACTGCGATGGAGTCTACTAGAGATATTATGCTAAACTTCGAGGGCGTGCATTATAGGTATTATGGTAAATTCTAAAAGGGAACATTAGAGACATTCCGGTAAACTTTGCCTTTGCTTATTAGAGACGTTACGGTAAATTGCAAGTTTGTCTATTAGAGCCATTACAGTAATTTATGAGAGTGTCTGTTAGGCATTACAGTAATATTTGATTGTCTTTTATGAACATTATGGTAAATTGCTAGGACGTCTGTTAGAGAAATTATGGTAAAGTGAGAGGGCTGATATTAGAATCATTACAGTAAAGAGTGTGTGCGTCTATTAGGGTCATTACTGTCAATTGCAATGTTGCCTACTAGAGACGTTACATTAGTTTGTGAGGGCATCTATTACAAACATTACGGTAAATAGCAAAGACGTCTATTAGAGACATTACAGTAACGTGCAAGGGCATCTATTAGACACATTATGGCAAAGTGCGAGGGCATCTATATGAGACAGTATGGTAAAGTGTGAGGGCGTATATTACAGAAATTACGGTTATTTGAGATGGCATCTATTAGAGACACTACGGTAAATTTTGAGGGCTTCTATTAGAGACATTACAGTAAATTCCAAGGAAGTCTATTACAAACATTATGGTAAATTACAGGGGCGTCTATTAGAGACATTACAGTAATTTGTGAGGGTGTGTATTAGAGACATTATGGTAATATGAGGGCATCTATTATAAACATTATGGAAAATTCCAAAAGGGCCTATTAGAGACAATTTGGTAAATTGGGAGGACGTCTATTAGGGACATTACGTTAAATTATGAAGATGTTCTTTGCAGACATTACGATAAAGAGTGAAAAGTCTATTAGAGACATTACGGTAAGATGCGAGGGCGTATATTAGAGACACTATGGTAAAGTGCAAGGGCTTCTATTAGAGACGTTACGGTAAAATGTGTTCCAGGTGGATCCTTAGAATTGTAATCCTCGAGGATTCTGGGTGATGTAGTCCTGGAGGATTCTGGGTGATGTAGTCCTGGAGGATTCTGGGTGATGTAGTCCTGGAGGATTCTGGGTGATGTAGTCCTGGAGGATTCTGGGATATGTAGTCCTGGAGGATTCTGGGTGATGTAGTCCTGGAGGATTCTGGGTGATGTAGTCCTGGAGGATTCTGGGTGATGTAGTCCTGGAGGATTCTGGGATATGTAGTCCTGGAGGATTCTGGGTGATGTAGTCCTGGAGGATTCTGGGTGATGTAGTCCTCGAGGACTCTGGGATTTGTAGTCCTGGAGAATTCTGGGATTTGAACCCATAAGGATTGTGGGAATTTTAGTCCTGGACGGTTCTAGGATTTGTAGTCCTGGATAATACTGGAAATTGTTGCCCTGTAGGATTCTGGGATTTGTGTCCAAGGAGGATTATGGGATTTGTAGTCCTGGACTGTTCTGGGATTTGTAGTCCTGGAGGATCCTGGGATTTATGGACTTGGAAGATTCTGCAATTTTTAGTTCTGAAGGGTTCTTGGAATTTTAGTCCTGGAGGATTCTGGGCTGTGTAGTACTAAAGGATGCTCTGAATTATAGTTTTGGAGGATTCTGGGATTTGTATTTCTGGAGGATTCTGGGATTTGAAACCCTGGAGCAAAACATGATTTGTCCTTGAATAGGATTCTGGGATTTGTAACACTGAAGGATTCTGGGTGATGTAGTCCTGGAGGACTCTGGGATTTGTAGTCTTGGAAAATTCTGGGATTTGAACCCATTGAGAATTTTGAGATTTGTAATCCTTGATTATCATAGAATTTGTTGTCCTAGAGGATTGCAGAATTTTTAGTCCTGGAGGATGCGTGGATTTGTGGACCTGAAGGATTCTGTGATTTGTTGCTCTGGAAAATTCTGGGATTTTTAGCCGTGAAGGACCCTGGAATTTGTAGTTTTTGAAAATTATGGGATTTGTAGTCCTGGAGGATTCTGGGATTTGAACCCTTGGAGAATTATTACAGTAAAGTGCAACGGCATCTATTAGCTATATAACAATAACATTTAGGTGTTTCTATTAGTAAATTAAAAGGGTGTCTATTACTAAAATTACATTAATGTGCCAGGGTGTCTATTGGGGACATTATGGGATATTGTCAGCATGTTTATTAGAGACATTACAGTAAGTTGCAAGGGCATCTATTAGATATATTATGATAAAAAGCGAAGACATTTATTAGAGACATTACAGTAAGTTGCAAGGGCATCTATAAGAGATACTGCAGTAAATTGTAAGCACATCTCTTAGAGACATTACTGTAAAGAGCAAGAGTGTCTATTATGTATATTACAATAAGAGCAAGGACGTCTATTAGAGATCTTATGGTAAAGTTTGATGGTGTCTATTAGAGACATTTTGGTAAGGTGCAAGGGTGTCTGTTAGAGACATTACATTAATTTGCTAGGGTGTCTATTAGAGAAATTATGGTTAATTCCTAGGGACTCTATTATACACGTTACAGTAATTTGTGAGTGCGACTATTAGAGACATTCTAGTAAATTGTGAGGGCCTCTATTAGAGACATTACGGTAAAGTGTGAGGAAGTTTATTAGAGACATTACAGCAAAGTGTGAGGAAGTTTATTAGAGACATTACGGTAAAGTGCAAGGGGATCTATTAGAGACATTACGGTAAAGTGCGAGGGTGTCTCCTGGAGACATTACTGTAAAGTATCATGGGTCTATTATAGACATTATGGTAAGGTGTGAGGGCATCTATTGGAGACATTACAGTAAAGTGTGAGTGAGTCTATTAGAGACATTACCGTAAATCCTGAGGTCATCTATTAGGGGCATTAAGGTGAAGTATATTGTCCATTGGAGATATTGTGGTAAACTGTGAGCGCATCAATTAGAAACATGATGTTAAATTGCAAGTGCGTCTATTAGAGACATTACCGTACATTCCAGTAGATTTCAAGTCCATCTATTAGAGATGTTACGGTAAATACAAGGACGTCCATTAGAGACATTACGATAAATTCTCAGGTTCAAATCCAAGAATCCTCCAAAAATACAAACCCCGGGATCATCCAGAACTACAATTCCAGAACAGTCTAGAACTACAAATCCCATAATCCTCAGTGCATTCACATCCCAGAATCCTCCAGGGCTACAAATTCTATGATCCTTAAAATGTACAATTCCCAGAATTCTCCTGGGGTACAATTCTGAGAATCCTCCAGGGCAAAAATCCCACAAACTTCCAGGCCTAAAAGTGACCAAATCCTCTAGGACTACAAATCCCAGAATCCTCCTAGGACTACAAATCCCAGAATCCTCCTAGGACTACGAATCCCAGAATCCTCCTAGGACTACGAATCCCAGAATCCTCCTAGGACTACGAATCCCAGAATCCTCCTAGGACTACGAATCCCAGAATCCTCTAGGACTACGAATCCCAGAATCCTCCTAGGACTACAAATCCCAGAATCCTCCTAGGACTACGAATCCCAGGGTTTTACAAGGCAACAAATACTAGTTTTATCCAGAAGTGCAAATACAAAGACTTTCCAGGACTTCAATTCCCAGAATCCTGCAGGGCTACAAATCCCACAATCCTCAAGGACTTTAAATCCCAGAAACCTCCAGGACTACCAATCCCACAATCCTACAGCGGTTCAAATCCAAGAATCCTCCAGGGCTGCACTTCCCAGAATCCTCCAGGGCAAAAACTCCCAGAATCCTCAAGAAATACAAATCCAAGAATACTCAAGGACTACAATTCCCAGAATCCTCTAGGTCTACAAATTTCAGAATCATCGTGGACTACATATTTCAGAATTGTCCATTGCTGCAAATTCCAGAAAAATCCCAGGACTACTAATCCCAGCATCCTCCAGGCAACAATTACCAGTATTATGCAGGACTACAAATCCTACATCCTTCCAGGACTACAATTCCCAGAATCCTCCTAGGATACAAATCCCAGAATCCCCTAGAGTTACAAATCCCAGAATCCTCCTGGCAACAATTACCAGTATTATGCAGGACTACAAATCCTGCATCGTTCCAGGACTACAAATCCCAGAATTCTCCAGGACTACAAATCCTACAATCCTCCAGGACTACAAATCCCAGAATTCTCCAGGACTACAAATCCCAGAATCCTCCAGGACTACAATTCCCAGAATCCTCCGCTTCTCAGGCGCCTTCCCGCCATCCGTAGTTCCTCTGCTGAGAAATCCTTCTTAGATCTGAGCCCCATGTTTTGACGGGTTATCCAGGGTCTGGGATATTTTTTGACGGGTTATCCAGGGTCTGGGATATTTTTTGACGGGTTATCCAGGGTCTGGGATATTTTTTGACGGGTTATCCAGGGTCTGGGATATTTTTTGACGGGTTATTCAGGGTCTGGGATATTTTTTGACGGGTTATTCAGGGTCTGGGATATTTTTTGACGGGTTATTCAGGGTCTGGGATATTTTTTGACGGGTTATTCAGGGTCTGGGATATTTTTTGACGGGTTATTCAGGGTCTGG
>PVIH01026940.1:0-17857 GCA_004025045.1 Sigmodon hispidus | reverse complement strand
CTGGGGTGTGGCTCAGTGGTAGAGCCCCTGCCTAGAATTCCCCAGTGAGGGGCTATGGTGTGGCTCATCAGTACAACTTCTGCCTAAACTATATACAGCTCTGGGTTTGAGCCCTATCATTGACACCACCACCAACTAAACAACTTTTTTTGGCTGAGTGTACCATGTCTTCAGTCCGTGAAGCAGGGTAGTAGGAGCAAAGAGCTACAGTGCTGGAGATGTGGAGGTCAGATGAGGGTGAAACACAAAGTCAGGAAGAGCTGTTTAGAGTCTGATGAGCAAGAGAGGATAGGCAGGTGGGTCTGGGAGGCAAGGGCTGCTTCCTACAGGGATGGACCAGTGTCCCCAGGGAGGGCAGCTTTCTGGTCCCTTCCACCAAGTGTCTAGGGGCTTTCACTCAGACCGAGGGCTGCAGGAAGAGCTATGTAGCCCCCTGGATCTTTCCTCTTCACCACGGAAATGCCTTTTCCTCTCCCCTCTGTTACGTAACAGGGCTTCCATACACAGCAGTTGCTAGCAAGGAGATAGATGCTCAGGGGCCAGAGCTGAGGGAATCTGATGGGATCAAAAGAAATAACCACAAAAGGGCTGTGGGCTCAGCTCAGCTGGTGAGGTATTGCACAAACTCCGATTGGTTTTATAATAAAAACTCGGAGCCAGATATTGGGGATCAGACAGACAGAGGAACAAGCCACAGTCACTTCTCACCTAGCCAAATCCTCACTAATCCTCAGACTGAAAGCCTCTGAGTCCTCAGTTGAAAGGGAAAAAAGGGAAGGGACTAGATGCTGAAGGGCCTGACTCCTGCCTCCTCCCACCTTGCTTTCTTTCTCTATCCATTTATTCCACTTCCTGGTTCAATTTTCCTAATGCTGGGATTAAAGGCCCATGTGTTTCCCAAGTACTGGGAGCAGAAGCTTGTGATCTCAAGTGCTGGGATTAAAGACCTGGGTCACCACTCCCTGACCTCTGGGACTAACTCCGTGACGGTCTCTGTCCTCTGATCTTCAGACAAACTTTATACAATGTATCATCAGAGTAAATTGTCGGCTATACAAGTGTGAAGACCTGAGTTTGGATCCTAGTAGCCACATAAAAAAAAACCATGCTCTGAGAGCCTCCGTGAGAACATTGTGGGGCACACTTACAAACCTAGGCTGCAGTGGTAGTGTGATTGGTAGTAATTGGTCCACATAAGCTCAACGGGAGTGGGCACTATTAGGAGGCGTGGCTTCGTTGGAGTGGGTGTGGCCTTGTTGGAGGAAATGCGTCACTGTGTATGGCTAACTTCTGTCTGAAGTAACTGAAGTGGCATTGGGTGGCCCAGGGTGAGGATCCAGAAGTAAGACCCTTGTTCAGTCTACACTACTGAAAAGAATTCTAAAAATGAAAAGACTGCCCATGGGAAGTGCATCTCTACTTCATGCAAATGAGAACACAGCCATGTCACAAGACAAAGCCCCTCAGCCCCTCAGCGTTCCTCCAGAGATCCAGAACAAGGAGTGAGTACGTACATGTGAGTAGCACATCCAGATGCATACGACACATATGACAGCAGCCTGAGAGAGAGACATAAAAAGAAAGAGAAGGAACTTCAGGGGTTTGTAGTATTAAAAAACACAGTTCTGGGCTAGGAAGATGACTCAGTTGGTAGAGTGTTTCACATTTGAGCTTAGGGGCTAGTGCTGTATCCCCAGAAGCCATATTAGAAAATGGCACTGATGCACATGTCTATGATCCCAGAATTAGGACCTGATGGCAGTCTCATCAAGTCAGTGAGAGCTCCAGCCTCCAAAAATGACGTAGAGTGATTAAGGAGGGCATCCAATGCAGGTTTCTGGCACACATGCATGCATACCTGTATGGACAGGTACACACACACATGCACACAAATACATACACCATACCACATACACATATCACACATGTACCTATTACACTCACTACAGACACACACAAACACAGCATACATACACGTACCACACACAAACATAGCACACAACACACACACACACATACACACCACACACACAGAGTTCTATGGAAATATTTCAATAATTCGGAGTACACTGGTTGCATTTCCACATGGGGCAAGGGTGTGGTGCAGCTCTCTACTGGAAAAAAAAAAACAACTAACAATGAAAAGTGCATGCACAAAAAGATGGACAGAAACATACAGGTGTTATCCAGGTAGTTGGGAGGCTGAGGAAGAGGGTGGAGAAATAGGTTGAGCCCAGGAGATACAGAATAAAACCAAGAAATATCAGTTCAGGTCTTCCTTGAATTGATAACAAATTTCTATTCACAGTTCAAAGTCTCTCAGCAACCACAGAGCAGAACTAACACAGTCACAGTGAGATGGCTGGAAGACACTAAGAAGATGTTAAAATTGAGGCTAAGTAAGGTTCAGATGAGTTTATTGACCAGATAGCATAATCTAATGTGCCTCAAATCATTTTATTATTTTATTTTTTGAGACAGGCCCTGGCCATCCTGGAACTCACTATATAGACGAGGCTGCCCTCGAAATCAGTGATCCACATGCCTCTAGCTCCCAAGTGCTGGAATTAAAGGTATCACCATGCTCAGTTTCATTTTTTTAAAATGATTTGTTTATCTTTATTTTATGTGCATTGGTGTTTTGTCTGCATGTATGTCTGTGTGAAGGTGTCAGATTTCCTGGAACTTGAGTTGCAAACAATTGTGAGCCACCATGTAGGTGTTGGTAATTGAACCTAGGTCCTCTGGGCTTGGTTCAGTCAAGGCTCTTAACTGCTGAGCCAGTTCTTCAGCCTCCATAATTCATTTTCAAATGCATCTTTAAACTAGTCAGTTGATTAAGCTGGCTCAGTGGTTAAGAACATCTGCTGTCCTTGTAGAGGACCCAAGTTTGATTCTCAGCACCCAAGGTAGACAGCTCACAAACACCTGTAACTCCAGCCCCAGTGGATCTGGTGCCCTCTTCTGGCATCCAAGAGCATCTGCAAGCAAGATGTGCAAACACACAAGCAAGACACATGCACATATACATAACTAAAATAAAATAAATCTTTAAAGTATTCTGATTATTGTTTTATCTATATCCTGCTAATTATGGTACCCAGGAGCTCTTACATGATAGGCAAGTCCTCTGTCACTGAGATGTGTCCCCAACAAATTAGGTTATATTTTTTTCTAAATTATTGAACAGATAAGTCCTCAGAAAAGGCAGCTGGCTATAGCATGTCACTGACCTAACCACTATAATAACCATATTTTAAAAATACATTATATGACAGGGATCATAGAGACAAGAGTTAATGCCCACTTACCAGGAATAATGGAATCGAGCAAAGTGGGAGCTGGAGAAAGGTTTCAGTACCTGAGAGCTGCTGAGTATTGCTGCACTTGTGGGAGACTGAAGATTGATAGTAAATACTCACACTGGGTGGCTCATAGCTCCAAGGACTCTAACACCCTCACACTCCCCCAGTATACATGCAAATACACACACACACACACACACACACACACACACACACACTAAAAAAAAATAACAAGAAGAAAAACACATTCTTTAAGCTCTGTCTGAAAGAAGAAAAGGTTACTATTGCTGGGTATAAAACTATGGGGGTGTTCTTTACCTAAAGAAATGGTAGAAAAAGAAAAAGAAAGAAAGAAATGGTAGAGGAATCAAGTAGAGTCCATAAAGGCTTCGCACACACACACACACACACACTAAAAAAAACATAACAAGAAGAAAAACACATTCTTTAAGCTCTGTCTGAAAGAAGAAAAGGTTACTATTGCTGGGTATAAAACTATGGGGGTGTTCTTTACCTAAAGAAATGGTAGAAAAAGAAAAAGAAAGAAAGAAATGGTAGAGGAATCAAGTAGAGTCCATAAAGGCTTCGCAGCATCAATTCCCTATCAAAGAAACACAAATTATGAGGTGGTAGAGAAGGTGCTCCAGGCTGAAGAAATATAAAATTAAATGGAAACAAATCAGCACAAAGGATAGAGAGATTGGAATGGTAAGTAGGTACATGGTTATAAGCACTTTCTCTTTTCCTCTTTCTTTTTTTCTCATTTGTTTGTTAGATTGTTTTGAGATAGAGTCTGAGTTCACACTGCCTCAGCTTCCTGTGACAGGGAAGATCTGGGCAGTAGAGCCCCCTGTAGGAAGGGCTGTGTAGAGACAAACCAGGAAGCCGAAGTAGAGGCAGGAACCAGGGCCTCATGGAACATTCAAAGACCCCATTCCTAGTGACCAACCTCTGCCAGTCAGATCCCAGCCCCCCTTCCAAAGACCTCACAACCTTCAAAACCAGCACAAACTATATGGAGACCATGAGTTTCAAACATGAGCTTGTGAGGGATATTTAAGATTCAATCCAGGGCTGGAGAGATGGCTCAGTGGTTAAGAGCACTGACTGTTCTTCCAAAGGACCTGAGTTCGATCCCCAGCATCCACATGGCAGCTAACAACTGTCTGTAATTCCAAGATCTGACACCTTTACACAGTTATACACCAATAAACTGTGTATATGCAGGCAAAAACACCAATTCACATAAAATAATATATATATATATAAGATTCAATCCAAACTCATTCATTCATGCATGCATATACACAAATATATAATACACATACAGTTAGTTGGTTTTCTGTATTTGTCCTGCATACATATCTTCAACCTAATCCACATCAAAAATATTTGTAAGAACTATGCTGACTTTTTTTCTTATCTTTTTCACCTACAATCCAGCAGACCAGCTGTGAGGACAGCATTGTGTTAGAGACACAAATTATTTAGAGATGGTTTAAAGCATTTGGGAACGTACAGGTGCTTTACATGCAAATATTATTCCATTGCATATGAAAGACTCGAGCATCCTCAGATTTCAGCATCTACAGGGGTTTTGAAATCAATCCCCCATAGATACTGAGGACAACTAGATATATATGAGAGGGAAGAAAGAGGAAAGAGAGGAACTGGGGGCGGGTGAGAAGGAGGGAGATCTAAAAAGGTTGTTTAAGGCCCAGAAAGAAAAGTGTGGCACAGTACCCCTAAGAAGAGATTCTTTCCACTGCGGCTCCATGAAAGCACTGGAGAAGGCAGAAGGCTGAAAACTGCCTTCGGAGATGAGGTTTTCCAGTCCTAGGGCATCCCCACAGATACCCCCAACCCAGTTCTCCATCAACCAGACAGCTCTTTGAACTGTGTGGGCTGCAGACCGCCAGTGCCTCACAGTGGAAACAAATTAGGATCAAGTGCTGCGCTCCTACACACCCTCCACCCCCACCCCCGAGCATCACGGAGCCTCCTGGGCCGCCAGCAATTTTCTTCCCTCCTACCATCTCGTTGCTTAAGCTCCACACTCTTCCTTAGAGGTTCATCAATGTCATGTTTTGAAATACAAACTCAGATTTTAAAACAGCAGCAGCAGCAGCAGCAGCAGCAAATCCCAATATAAACAACCCAACCACATAATCCAACTTCCTAACTCTCCACCTGTGCAAGTGGTTTATAGGTTGACACCTTTTCCTCCTAAATGAGAAAAATGAAGTCTGCTTCTCCATTCCCATGTAGTCTAATCCATCCTTAGGACCAAACAGTTCAGATATGCAAACTGGCTGTGGTTTACACTCATGCCTTCCGATGTCCCTCTCAGACTGAGTAGGGAAGAAACAGGCGGATCTGAAGGTGGCCTCCTGTTGGTGGTCTTCTGAGGGGAAACTAAAAAGCTTCAATTGAATGCACACCAGCATTTGGGCACTGAGAAGATCCCCCTTAAACCGGAGTTACAGATATTGTGAACAACCACGTGGGTGCTGAGAACCAAATCCTGGTCCTCTGCAAGAGAAACAAGTGTGCTTAACTATTGTGAGATATTTGATTACCCTGTGTAAAGATGTCACGGTGGTTGGTTTACTAAAAAAACTGAGCCGCTAATAGCTAGGCAAGAGATACAGGCAGGATTCCAGACAGGGAGAGCTGTAGGAAGAAAAGAGTCACCAGCTAGGTGTAGAGGAAGCCTCATGGGCAGTGTGGAGATGAGGTCATAAACCACGTGTCAAAATGTAGATAAAAAATATGGGTTAATTTAAGTTGTAAGAATTAGTTACAAGAAGGGCTGGAGAGATGGCTCAGAGGTTAAAAGCACTGACTGTTCTTCCAGAGGACCCAGCTTTGATTCCCAGCATCCACATGGTGGCTCACAACCATCTATAATGACATCTCCTACCCTCTTCTGTATACAGTATACATGATAAAGAAATAAATCTTAAAAAAAGAATTAGTTACAAGAAACAAGCCTAAACTAAGGCCAAGCATTCATTATTAATAATAACTCTCTGTGTCATTATTTTGGGAGTTGGCGGCCCAAAGAAAAACCTGACTACATATGGTCTCTGATGTGGAGGCTTGAATAACCAAAGGTAGGGCCTGAGAAAGCTAAGAAAACCTCTGGACAAGGAATAGAACATGACTTGTTAGTCCTTGCAGTCTCTCAGATGCAGGGGCTGACATAAGAGTTGTCTCATGTGGTCAGGGAACACTGCAGGCATTTAGTAAAGCCAGATCCAGACACAGAAAACCTCTAAAAAGGTCAAGTATGTTTAAAAATGTGCTTAGATGCTGTAGAAAGAAAAGAAAATGGGTATAGACAATCATAGAAAAAAATGGTTTAAAATTATAAAGTCTTTAAAGAGAAAGAAAAATAATATTTAAAAAATAAACCATGTAAAGATGGAAAGTACATAGGATGTCTGGATCGTGTATGATGTTTTGCTGACTTTGAATTTTTTGAATGCTTAAGACAATGGCAGCTGGGGCTGGAGAGATGGCTCAGTGGTTAAGAGCACTGACTGCTTTTCCAGAGGACCTAAGTTCAATTCCCAGCACCCACATGGCAGCTCACACTGTCTGTAGTTCCAGTTCCAGGTAAACACCAAGGCAAATAAATAAATAAATAAATAAATAAATAAATAAATAAATAAGTTTAAAAAAAAAAGACAATGGCAGCTAATGAGAGACATTAGATTATAGAAGGGACTACTGAATTAAACCAGCCTAGACACTTTGGAGATTTTGTGGCTTCAGAATGGATGTTGAAAAATGTGTTGTTCTAGGGAAAAGGTTGTTCTTTTGTTTCCACAGGAAACAAAAAGCTATGGATTCCTTCAAAATTCATAAAGATCAGATTTGACTGGAGAAGACCTCCTAAGGTTACAAATATCAAAAAAAAGTAACAAAAGAAAAACTACAGGACAGGTGATCTATAAGTTGATCTTTTGACATGGGAACAGCTCTGAGACTAGCTGAGACATGATAAAACTTGTTGGCTACAGAGTCCTCAAGACTTATTATTACATGCCATCTTTTCATACGGCATGGAGAGAGGTTTGATTATACAGTCCAAATGGACTTACAAAGTTAACAGATGCCTTTACCTGCTCAAACCTATAACAAAAAGTCTTTAGCTGACTTGTGCACACTGCACATTTCACACTTGTGTTAATACAGATGTATATGTTACCTTTAAGTTTGTGTGGTTTTAGATTAAAAAAAAGAAAGAGCCAGAAATCAATGAAGATAAGTATCCCAGGGGATTTAGCCTCTCACAGTGCCTCTGTTACTGTTTTTTCAAAGTTCTACAACCAGAACAATTTAAAGCTGCTAGCTGAGATGGTCCAGCCTCACAGACTACTTCATTCAGGACTTCAGCCCTACACCTTCCCATTACCCAAAGACTGGACAGCAAATGATACCGTTTACTCTCTCACAGCTTGACCATCTTCTTAATTTTCTCAGGGTCTCCTGGAGATGCTGTTACCTCCAGACAACAAGAAACTGTTTGGAAAACACAACACCAACATTTCCAAGAATTGAGATGAGTAGTTTTGGGTCATTTGATGGATTATGGATATTTGTCATGATTTAGGATGACAAATCATTTACTGGTCATGGTCAAGAAAAAAGCTGAACAAGTGTGGCTAGATTTGGGGATCTCATTCTAAAGAGAAAAAGGGGGGATATAGGAATGACAGGGTAAAGGGGGAGATTACAGAATCTACTTTCAAACTAAAAACAAACAACTACTAGTCTCAAATACTTTACATTGCTAGGGACTTTTTAAAAATATTTTATTTATTGTGTATACAGTATACAGAAGAGGATACCAGATGTCATCATAGATGGTTGTGAGCCACCATGTGGTTGCTGGGAATTGAACTCAGGACCTCTGGAAGAGCAGCCAGTGCTCTTAACCTCTGAGCCATCTCTCTAGCCCCTGGTATGGATTTTTATATATTGATACAAATTTAAGGTTATTTTGTTATATTGTATATATGTTTTTATTTTTGTCTATGGTATTATAACTATGAAGCTCATTTAAAAATGTAATGTAGCTGGAGAGATGACTCAGAGGTTAATAGCACTAACTGTTTTTCCATAAATTCTCAGTTTAATTCTCAGCACCTACATGGTGGCTCAGAACCATCTATAATGAGATCTGGTGTCCTCTTCTGTATACTGTATACATAATAAATAAATAAATAAATAAATAAATAAATAAATAAATAAATCGATAAAAAAAATGGGCTGGAGAGATGGCTCAGAGGTTAAGAGCACTGAGTTCCAGAGGTCCTGAGTTCAATTCCCAGCAACCACATGGTGGCTCACAACCATCTATGATGACATCTGGTGTCCTCCTTTGTCTACTATATACATAACAAGTAAATAAATCTTTCAAAAAATGTAAAGTTTTAATCCTTGAAAGCTATTTAGGATAATAAAGGTAGATTAGTAGTTAATCATCTGTAACAATCAAATTTAGGTATATATTAAAAGTCAAACAGAGGTATATTTCAAATAGATAGATGATCTTCAAACACTTCAAAGACCTATAGAATATGCCATTTAATATGTTTTAATAACATAAGGCTTTTCATGACAATAAGACATGTCTTCTCCCCGCAGCACTGAGCTACTTCAAAAAAGGATGATGAGCATTCATTGAAGAACCTCCATATGGAGTTTGCTTTTTTATGGCCAAGTTAGCTACTGTGAAAGAAAATGTCCTTTCCTCAACTCATGATAGAATGATGTTCAAGCTGGACAAGTAGGATGCACAAAAAAGCAACTGCTAAACTTTGCCAAGACGAG
This sequence comes from Sigmodon hispidus, assembly GCA_004025045.1. Taxonomy (NCBI): domain Eukaryota; kingdom Metazoa; phylum Chordata; class Mammalia; order Rodentia; family Cricetidae; genus Sigmodon; species Sigmodon hispidus. The sequence continues at coordinate 8,708 of PVIH01026940.1, read as the reverse complement.
GCAGAACAGTCCTTTACAAATTCCTACTTTATAAAAATGTCTGTCAGATATTCTAGGCCTGTAGGCTGAAGATGCCTCCAACATTGCAGAGGAACCTCGAATGACTGTCCTGGCAGCCAGCTATTCCTGTCACTTCTTAGTTTTAGAAGTTGTTTGCTCTACACTTCCTGTTTACTCAGGTAATAGTATATCCTTCTCAGGTCTCTGATGGAGTTAAAGACTAGATAGTTATAGTTACCATTTTCCTTTTAGAGAAATTCAAAAGAGACACTCACAAAAGAGGTACAGAGTGTATAAGGTTGAGAGACATAATAAAAGTTTAAATTGTTTTAGTTTAAAAAAATGTTTTGAGGTCTAAAAAGATAGTTTTGGATTGGTAATGATAAAAAATGGTTTGGATTCACCAAAATAGGATATATAATAGTGTATTTTCTCTGAAATTTCCAAATACAAATGAATGGCAGGTAACTGGACATTGTAAATGTAATTCTTATCTGATAACTGCTCGTATTATATGTAGTTTTACGATGTTACAGTTAAAACTCATTCCTTTTTATTTAAATAGAAAGGGGGAAATGTTGTGAGATATTTGATTACACTGTATGAAGATGTGTCACTGTGGCTGGTTTAATGAAAAGCTAAATGGCCAGTAGCCAGGCAGGGGGTATAGCAGGGACATCTGGACAGAGAGCTCTGGGAAGAAGAAAGAGGGAGTCGCCAGCCAGACACAGAGGGAGCAGGATGGGCAGTATGGAGAGATATAACAAACTATGTACCAGACCATAGATTTAAAAATATGGGTTAATTTAAGTTATAAGAGCTAATTAGGAACAAGCCTAAGCTAAAGATGAGCTTTCATAGTTAATAACAACTCTGTGTCATTATTTGGGAGCTGGTGGTCCCAATGAGAAAGTTTGATGGCTCAGTGGTTAAGAGCACCGTCTGCTCTTCCAGAGGACCCGGGTTCGATTCCCAGCACCCACATGGCAGCTAACAACTGTCTGTAGTTCCAGTTCCAGGCAAAACACCAAGGCAAATAAATAAATAAATAAGTTAAAAAAAATAAATTAAAAAAAAAAAGTTTGTCTACATTTAACCACTGAGCCTTGATGTCTGATACTTTGTAAAGTAGTTAAAAATAACAAGAAGGAAGGGGAGAGGGCTGGTGGATAAAGACCTTGAGGTGGGCCCACACTCTGGGGTGTTCTGATCTAGGAAGAAAATGAGAGGGGAGAATGATGGGACATGTGTGTTCCCTTCAGAGTTACCCTCATCCAAGGACCCTGCCCAGAGGGGCTCTTACATGGCCCTTGGTTTCTTTGTACTCACACAACCATCCTATGACAATAACCTTCAGGAAAATAAACACATTTTGACATTTTCTTTTTATTTATTTATTTATTTATTTATTTATTTATTTATTTATTTGCCTTGGTGTTTGCCTGGAACTGGAACTACAGACAGCTGTTAGCTGCCATGTGGGTGCTGGGAATCGAACCCGGGTCCTCTGGAAGAGCAGACGGCGCTCTTAACCGCTGAGCCATCTCTCCAGCCCCACATTTTGACATTTTCATAACAATTTCATCTTCCTCATTTGTTTTGCTGATTCATCCACAGTATCCGCTCATGCAGCAGGGCTACTACACTCTGGGTTCTGGCAGGTGAGAAGAGACCCTCTGCCTTTGAAGGAGATCTTTGGGTCCAGAGCTGACAAGACAGGAGGGCTTCAGACACAGAAGCATTTGAAAGGTGGCCCCTCGGGCTTCCTCTATACAAAGACAGGATGGAGTAAAATGTGGAGAATATATTTGCACTCCCAAATAAGACAAGATACCCAAAAGAGAGTACTGCTCCCTATGAGGTTCATAGTAAACACCTGGGTGTTGAGGATTCTGCACATACTGAGGAGCGGCCCTTCCTTACACTTCAGAGTGTCTAATTTCTGGAAGAAGTTGGGTGAGTAGACAGTTAAGCTGTTGGAGGTTTTTTTTGGGGGAAGGAAGCAGCCTCTGGGCACTGGCAAATGCAGGGAAAGTTCTGGAAGAGATGGATTTCAGTGAGACTCTTCTCACACATTTAACAGAGTCCAGAAAAGTATTTTTAAAAGAAAGTGGTATAATCTTAAGTCATTTGATGACTAATTAGCTTCTGAACATGAATGGGAAATGACTACTAGAAAGTTCTCAGCTATGGGAGCCCTATACCAGCTGTCCCAGGGGACTGTGGGGGGCAGGTCAACCCAGAGAGTAGCCCCAGGAGTGATTTTCCCCATTTTTTAAAAAAATGATCTCTTTCTCTCTCTCCCTCTCCCTCAAAGATTGTTATTGTTGTTTTTAAAGATTTGTTTTTATTTATATGTCTATGTATGTACATATGGAAGGAAGTGCCCATGGAGACCAGAAAAGCATGTCTGATCCCTGAGAGCTAGAATCACAGGTAGCTATGATCTACCTGATGTGGCTGCCAGGATCTGAACTCAGGACCTTTGGAGGAGCAGCAACTGCTGAACCATCTCACAAGCCCATGATTTTTCTCTTTTACATCAGAACTGTATACAATTTTAATTTGTCAATGATATCTTGATAAATCTGGGAAGGGGGACTTGGGTATTATTTTTTAGGGGTCAACATGGATAGTGTCCTGTGACCCCAGAAACCCACTTTCATAGCAATGTCACTAAGGAGTGATGAATACAGGCACCCTTTGTGTGTGTGTGTGTGTGTGTGTGTGTGTGTATGTGTGTGTGTGTGTGTGTACTTGTCCTACTTCTATTAAAACAGCAACAGTTTCGGACATTCCATGTCACATCTATAATCTCAACTCGCAGACAGCAGAGACAGGAGCAACATGAGTTTAAAGCCAACTTGGACTACATAGTATGACTCTTGCTCCAAATGAAATAAAATACCTCACCAGAGCAGCATCACCGGTCTACTAAAGCATCTGCTGACCCCTGGTCACCGCATCCTTCCAGGCTAGGTGGAAGAGTCCTGGATGAGGAGATGAGACATCACAGAGCTCCCTGGTCAGGTGGAATTGGGAGAGGTCATTATGGATAATAATAACAACAATAAGAAGGCACAGCCAGTCTAGAAACATCCTATGTCTGTCTATATTAAAGCATCATGTGACAGGTCCTACACAGTGCTGGGCTGAGCCCTCTGAGGTAGCCTCCAAATGACATCCCTACTTAATGAATGATGAGTGTGAGGTGGAAATAGATGAGCGACTGACATGTAGGATGTGTGCTCTTCACCAGGTGCCAGATGCCGAGCATTCATTCGGTACCAGGGACATGGGAAGTGGCATGGCGGGCCTGTCAGGAGAAGCTGTGAGGAGGCAGGCAAAGGGGGGGGGGTTGGGAGAACCGGAGAGAAGCCTCACCAGAGCAGCCCTTTAGGCAGAAGTTACTCTCCCAACCAGCCCCCTTTCATTCACATAAAGCTGGGTTTGTTTCCATTTATCTGTTTGACTTTTTAGCCAAGATACTGTTAGAAAAACATATTGCTCTAATTTAAGCCACATGTGTATGCCCTGGACAGAATCTAAAAGGAAATGTCAGGGCCTGAGTTCTAGACTTCAGATTCTTGGACTCACGGACAGAGAAGAGCTCTGGCCTCAGGGGTGACCCTGAACATTTTTCAAGGCCCTTCCTTGGAATCAGTGCCTTGGTAGGTTAGGGCATGCGGACTGCAAAGGGGGATGTGCCTACCAGTATCTGTGGATAGACCCCTGCACCTGCTCACTGCCAGAATAATGAATAAAAGTGCATTTGGGGGACAGTCTTTCACTGTGGCCTGACTTCTAATCAGCTCCATCAATTCTTTTGCTCAAAGTCAAGATCTCCACTCTGGCTCTTTTTCTTTTAAGGTTTATTTATTCATGGGGCTGGAGAGATGGCTCAGAGGTTTAGAGCACTGACTGTTCTTCCAGAGATCCTGAGTTCAATTCCCAGCACCCACATGGTGGCTCACAACCATCTATAATGACATCTGGGACCCTCTTCTGTATACTGTATACATAATAAATAAATAAATAAATCTTTTTTATTGAATGAATAAATAAATTTTATTTTATGAATAACTAAAAGAGTAATTTATTCATGTATTTTATGTACACTGTCTTCATGCACAGTGGAAGAAGGAATCTGATGTCATCATAGATGGTTTCAAACAACCATGCGGTTGCTGGGAATTGAACTCAGGACCTCTGGAAAAACAATCAAGTGCTCTTAACCTCTAAGCCATCTCTTCAGCCCCCATTCACACTGAGTCTTGAATCAGTGACACAAAGCAATGTGTCCCATTACGGGAGGAAGGGGAGTGTGCTTCTGTCTACATAGCTGAAGTGACAAGCCCCCTCCAGTCTAACCCTGATGCTTGGCCATGTCAGGAATGAGCTTTAGGGAACTGCAATCACATCTCACTGATCCAAAACCACAGGGAAAAATGATGGTGTGCTCATCCCAAGATTGTTTTTTGAACTGGAAAGATGGCCCAGCAATTAAGAGCACCTGCTGCTCTTCTGGAGGACCCAGGTTCAGTTCCCAGCACCCATGTCAGATTGCCATGACTACAGCTCCAGAGGATATAATTCCTTCTTCTTGCCTCTTGAGGATACCTACACTCTCATGCATACAGTTAAAAAAAAAAAATAAGGGCTGGAAAGTTGGCTCAGTGGCTAAGAGCATTGGCTGTTTTTCCCAAAGGACCCAAGTTTGATTCCCAGCACCTCCATGGCTGCTTAGAACCATCTTTAACTCTAGTTGCTGAGATCCCACTTCTTCTTCAGGAGAGTACTGCACAAACACACATGCAGGCAAGATATCCATACACATAAAAGAAAAACAGTTTTTAAAGGTCGATTTCAATCTTTGCCTTGGTAATAACATTTTGAATTAAACTGTATTATTTGGATGAATTGGTTGGTCCCTTTAAGTGAGAAAACTGCAAAGATCCACCCCATAGGTGTATTGTTTATTCAGGACAAACACTGAAGGACAGAACCATAGAATGAAATTTTGATTCAAGAGTTAAAACCCTTTTGACGGGTCCAAGCCTAATCCTGGCAAGGTAGCCCACACAGAAACAATCCTGCTCTGTACTTTTGACACCCCTAGATTTACCACTCAGCTAGCCTGAGCTACATTCTCAAGCAAATTCATATTAAAATTTCCAGTAAATGAAGTGATTGATACATAGGCCCTAGAAGGGATCACACTTGTGGATTACACCCAGGCCCCTCAGGGACCTGCTCTCCCTTATGGCATCCAGAAGTTAAGCCCACAAATCTTTCAGCCGACGAGGGCTTGAAAATAGCCGTCAGCCTCGGTATGGGTGACTCTCAAAGGATGCTGCAGGGTGAAAGGGACTTGGGGAGACTGTGAAGTTCATTTTTGTATTGTTTTTGAGACAAGGTCTTTTGTAGCCCAGGATAACCTCTAACTTGCGATGTAGTCAAGGATAACCTTGCATTTCAGATCCTCCTGTCTCTGGATGCCAAATACTAGAGTTACAGGTGTGAGCCACCATGCCTACCACTGGGCCTAGCAGACTGTAGGGTTTTGATTTGTTTATTTTTAAAGATTTTTTTAAAGTGTTGTGAATGAAGAGACAGACAAAGAGAGATTATAGAGGTGGTTGGGTAGGAAGGTGGGGAGAGGCCAGGGGGAGCTAGGGGAGAAGAAATTTTGATCAAAATATATTTAATGAATAAATTTATTTAAAAAAAATGTGTCTGTGTAAGTATATGTGACATGTGTGTGGGTGCCTAAGGAGGCCAGAGGCATTGTATTCCCTGGAGATGGAGTTACAGGTGGTTGTGAGCATCTGCTGTGGGTGCTAAGAATCAAACTTGGATTCTTTGGAATATGTACTCTTAACCACAGAGTCAGCTCTCCAGAACCAGATATTTTTTTTTTTTTTGGATTGTTTTTAAAATTTTATTTTTAAAGTATGTGTGTGTGTGTGTATGTGTGTGTGTATGTATACTTTTTGGATTGTTTTTTAAGATTTTATTTTTAGGGGGCTGGAGAGATGGCTCAGCGGTTAAGAGCACCGTCTGCTCTTCCAGAGGACCCGGGTTCCATTCCCAGCACCCACATGGCAGCTAACAACTGTCTGTAGTTCCAGTTCCAGGCAAACACCAAGGCAAATAAATAAATAATAAATAAAGTGTTTAAAAAAAATTAAAAAAAAGATTTTATTTTTAAAGTGTGTGTGTGTGTGTGTGTGTGTGTGTGTGTATGTATGTATGTACTACATGCATGCACTGCCTGAAGAGCCAGAAGAAAGTGTCAGATCCCCCTGGTGTTGGAGTTTCTGGTGATTGTGAACTGCTTGGTATGGGTGATGGGAACCGAACCCCAGACGGCAGGGGTTTTAAATGCCACCAAAATATATCTCTATTTAAACTGCAAAGGATGTGGCTCAGTGGTACAGAACTTGCCTAGCATTCACAGGTCCAGGGCTTGATCTCTTGACAGAGAAGGAAGAGAGGAAGGGAGGGAGGCAGAGAAGGCGGAAATGGAGAGGGAGGGAGAAAAAATGGTAAAGGAAATAAAACCAGTACTGAGAATTCTGGGGTGCGAACAGTCTCCATTTGCTGCCCAAATCAAAGATCACTTCTCACTCACGTCTGTGACAAGGACAGCAGCTTTCTGCTTACTCTACAAGGGCAAAGTAAGGCTTTGGAGTCTCCCAGGTTGCCACGAATTATTCTGGCTCAATTTACAGCCAGGATGTAGCTACCTGGATTTTCCTCTAGGCTAGGAATGGCCTGGAAGGCTCTCCTGGGCATGTCACACATCCCTCTGGGTCCTCTCCCTCCAGATGGGCAAAGGTAGGAAAGTTGTGATCTCTCTTGCAAGGTGAACCATTCAGACGGGGGGGGGGGGGGGGTTGTTCTATGGAAGTAGGTTAGCTACACTGTGGCCAAAGCTTTGGAGGCTCCTCATGTGGGAAAGCCAGCAGGCAGTCACATAGCAGAGACACTTGGCATTAACCTCGGCTAAACAAACAGGCTGTGAACAGAGTGAATAGCAGATTGCAGATGTTCAGCCCTGACCTATGGATTCCAGAATGATTGGAAGTCTGCTGCTGGTGGAGGGATGAGAGGGGAAGGAAGTACCCCTCCCACCTCTGCCAGTGTGGCAGCAAGTCCAGTGATGAATACTAGTCGCTACACAGAGATTCCAGCAAGGAAGTCTGGTCCAATGCAAAAGCAGTGTGCCCTTAGCAGGGGCTGGTCCTGAATTTGGAGATATCAGATTGGTCATCTCAAGTCCCAGCAACCAATTGGGATGAAACTGCTCACCATTAACTACGGTTGGTGATGGCTGGACAGTTGTGTGCCTGAATCTAAACTCATAGGCATCAGGAGTACTCTTGGCTGCCTCCCTTCCTCTGATGGAAAATGTCCTAGGTTTAACAAGAATTTGATGTGATTTTTTTTTCCTCTTCCCACAAAAGCCAGGGTCTCAATACACCAAGCTGTACAGTAACCCTATAATCTTGGGGCTTAATCAAAACATATTCCTACAACCTATTCTGGCACTCTGAATTAATGTTTATTTTATAGCAATTTGCTATGGTTCTTTATTTTATTTCATTTTTAAGGGAGAGAATGGAGAGAATTACTTGGAGCTAGACTTTTCCCTGCCCCTAAGCAGGTCTTTCCACTCCAGAGCCCGTGTCAGATGCTCAGCGCCTAATTAACCACAGAGCCGTTTGAGAAAATGAGAAGGACAGAGCATGTGACAAAGAGTTAACAGATGTCATTTTCAGTGGCGGCTGGCCCACTGCTGCTGGGTCATTTGTTGGATGGGAGCCGATTCATTCGACTGCTGTCGTAGACATAGAGTAGAAATAATTATATGCAGGCTGCATTAGCCATAACAGATTGGCTGTAGAACATTCTATTAAAAAGCTGCCCCTACACTGCTGCTCTCCAGAGCCCCATGGAGACGACCTCTACCTCCTAGTTTTGAAATTGCCTCCAAGGAGCCTCACAGACTATCCCATAGGGAAGTAGACTAAGTTCCACCCAGGCAAATTCTGCCAAGGTCTGGGGATGGCCCAAGCGCCTTACCTAAACATACTTCAGTAAGCTAACCCCATGCCGAACGGGAGCAACTCCACATTTGCTATTTGAAAAATGAAAGAATTAAATTCAAAACAAACAACTTCAATTTAACACCAAACTACAGGATAACCAATCTTAAAAATGTCACGATGTAATGGATCTTAATACCCATTGAAAATACAAAAAAACACTGCACCATTGTTCCCCAGCCATGCAAAGCAACCTCACAAAATCTCAGTGAAGGAGAAAGAAGGGAAAAACACCTTATTACTTCCAACCCCTGCGAGCCATTTTGGTCTCCAAAGGTTTTAGGCTGCCCGAGGCCGTGTGTCTGCAGTGTTTCGGGAAATGACTTGCCTTCGCACGAATGCTGCTCTGTTCTGCGGTGAGGCTGCCTGCCCTGGAGCAGCGCCGCTCCATTTCTGGTTAACTCTTCCTTCCCGGGCCTGCGTGGCGCTTGCAGGAACAAGGCCCAGGGATGCCGAGGCCACTGCAGCCAGGCTTCCTGCAGGGTGGCAGGGGCTACCGCTCCTAGGACCCAGCAACTTTTCAACGAAGGCAGCTTCAGGAGAACAGGCAGAGCTCTCTCTCTCTCTCTCTCTCTCTCTCTCTCTCTCTCTCTCTCT
>PVIH01026939.1:0-17851 GCA_004025045.1 Sigmodon hispidus | reverse complement strand
GTATGCACAAATTCTGGTTTTTGAGCCATCTGTATACACAACCAATCCATTATTAAGTGGTAATTTAGCTGTATCTGTGGAAACACCACGGCCTGATTAAAGGCAAATTGTAAAATGAGGTGTTTTGGATAATGATTGTCAATTTGTCCTGAAAAGGAAGTGACCAATATGGCCCATTTATTGGAAGTGGCTGCCAATGTTTGTACTTGTGCTGTAGTATAAGGTACAATCAAAACTCTAGGTTCTCAAACAAAATGGGCAATGGCAGACTTTAGCCCTCTCATGGCTAATTGTGCAATAGCTTCAGGGTACCAATCTATACTCTTAGTGGGAGAAACTTTGGGATGGATCCATAGCAGCAGCCCATCTTGCCAAAATACAGCAGTTGGCAATTGAAGTGTTTTAAAAACTAATAAAGCAAAATCCTGCTTCTCATCTATACAATGTAGTTGTGCATTCTGTAAGGCTGCCTCTACCTTATGTAGGGCTTGACTTGCCACAGATGTAAGGCTCCGGGGAGAGGTAATATGAGAATCCCCCTCTAAAACATCAAACAAAGGATTTAACTCTATGGTGGGGATCTTCAAAAAAGGTCGGAGCCAATTAATATCTCCCAATAATTTGTGAAAATCATTCAAGGTGTGAAGGTTATCCCTCCTTATTTCTTTTGCAGGACAATCTTTGTAGGGGACACTATAGATCCCAAAAATTGTCCGGTCTCTGTGATTTGAACATGTTCTGTAGCAATATGTAGTCCCCATTTCTGCAAAGTATTCTGCAAGAGGGAATAGGCCTTTTGAAGCATTATTAAATCTTTATAACATAATAAAATTTCATCCATGTAATAAAATATAATTAGCAGCACATACTATTTTCTTTTTCTTTTTATTTTGTATTTAACAAAAAAACAGTAACATGAATTTAAAATGAGGAAAGTTAACAATAACTATGAAGAGGATAAGTATCACACGCATGACTTATCAAGGGTGAAAATGCAAATAAGATTGTTACACATATATTTACTATGTGTTCAGCTTTCCCTCTGAAATTTTTTTCCCATCCCTGAATTTCCTTATTCAAAGTCCCTTCCCCCTCCCATCACATATTGACATTTTTCTTCTCTGCAACTGCCCATCCCCTCCCTGGTCAGGGAGCAGACAATCCTATGGTCCCACTGACCCAATAATGCTTGGATCAGTCTCCACTCCTGGCAAATCCAGTTCTGTCCCCCCTCCCTCAAGAGTGAAATAGGTGTTCCTATAGTTGGAATGGGGTTTGAAGGGTCAGTTCAGGGAGTTTCTGATCCCAAGCTGTTCAGTGGTTGTGGTGGCCGCTTGGGCATGTTTGTTTTTTTGTTGTTTGTTTGTTTAAGACCACTAGTGACTGAGTACATCCCCTGATAATCTCTCTGAGATTGTGATAGCTCACTTAGGAGGATATTCTCCAAATCAATCCAATTGCCTGTGAATTTTAGGATATCATTTTTTCTTACTGCTGAGTAGTATTCCATTGTGAAGATTTACCACAGTTTGTTAATCCATTCTTCAGTTGAGGGACATCTAGGTTGTTTCCAGGTTCTTGCAATTACAAATAATGCTGCTATGAACATAGTTGAGCTAATACCTTTGGTATGTGAATGTGCCTCTTTAGGGTACACGACCAAAAGTGGTATTGCAGGGTCCTTGGGGAGATTGATTCTCAATTTTCTGAGAAACATCTATATTGCATTCCAAAGTGGCTGAACAAGCTTCCTCTCCCACCTACAATGTAGGAGTGTTCCCCTTGCTCTGCATCCTGTCCAACATAGGCTATTATGTGTGCCTTTATCTTAGCCAATCTAACAGGTGTTAGGTGGTACCTCAAAGTTGTTTTAATTTGCATTTCTTTGATGGCTATAGAAGAAGAGCAATTTTTCAGGTGCCTTTCAGCCATTTGTAGTAATTCTGCTGAGAATTCCCTTTTTAAATCTGTACCCCATTTTTGATAGGGTTATTAAGGGTTTTGGGTTTTAAGTTCTTGAGCTCTTTATAAATCTTAGAGATCAGTCCTCTATCACTTGTAGGGTTGGTGAAAATCTTTTCCCATTCTGTATGCTGGTGTTTTGTTCTATTGACAGTGTCCTTGGCTTTGCAGAAGTTTCCCAACTTCAGGAGATTCCACTTATTGATTGTTGGTCTTAGTGCCTGTGCCACTGGTGTTATATTTAGGAAGGGGTTGCCTGTGCCAATTTGTAGAAGTGTATTTCCCACTTTCTTTTCTCTCAAGTTCAAAGTGTTTGGGTTTAAGTTGAGGTCTTTGATCTACTTGGATTTGAGTTTTGTGCTGGGTGACAGGCTCAGATCTATTTGCATTTTTCCACACACTTCAATCCAGCTTTGCCAACATCATTTGTTAAATATACTATCATTTTTTCATTGAATGTTTTGGGCCTCTTTGTCTAAGATCAGGTGTTCATAGATTTTTGGGTTAATGACTGGATCCTCAATTGTATTCCATTGCTCCATAAGTTTGTTTTTATACCAGTACCAGGCAGTGTTTATTACTGTAGCTCTGTAGTGTAGCTTGAAGTCAGGGATGGTGATACCTCCTGAGGTTCTTTTGTTGAGAAAAATTATTTTGGCAATCCTGGCTTTCCTGTTATTGTAAATGAATTTGAGTATTGCTCATTCAAGTTCCAAAAAATATTGTGTTGGGATTTTGATAGGCAGTGCATTGAATCTGTAGATTGCTTTTGGTAGAATTGCCATTTTTATTATGTTGATCCTACCTATCCAGGAACAGTGGAGAGCTTTCCATTTTCTGATATCCTCTTCAATTTATTTCTTCAATGATTTAAAATTTTTGTCAAATAGGTCTGTTACTTCTTTGGTTATAGTTACTCCAAGGTATTTAATACTATCTGCAGCTAATATGAAGGGTAATGTTTCCCTTATTTCTCTTTCAGCTCTTCTATGTTTTGTGTATAGAAGGGCTACTGATTTCTTTGAGTTTATCTTGTATCCTGCTACATTGCTGAAGGTGTTTATCAGCTGTAGCAGTTCCTTGGAAGAATTTTGTAGGTCACTTATGTATACAATCATATCATCTTCAAATAGAGACAGCTTCACTTCTTCTTTTCCAATTTGTATGCCCTTAATCTCTTTTCATTCCCTTATTGCTTTAGCAAAAACTTCCAGAACTATATTGAATAGATAAGGGGAGAGAGGTCATCCTTGTCCAGTTCCTGAATTTGGTGGGATTTCTTTGAGTTTTTCTTCATTAAGTTTGATATTGGCTGTTGGCTTCTTGTAAATCACCTTAATTATATTTTGGTATTTTCCCTCTATTCCTGATCTCTCCAGGGCTTTAATCATAAAGGAGTGTTGGATTTTGTCAAAGGCTTTTTCCACATGTAAGGATATGATCATGTGGTTTTGTTCCTGTAGTTTGTTTATATGATGGATAACATTTACAGTTTTTCATATGTTAAACCAGCCCTGCATTACTGGGATGAAGCCTACTTGGTCTTGGTGGATGATATCTTTTATACATTGTTGTATACAGTTTGCCAAAATTTTGATGAGAATTTTCACATTAATATTCTTGAGGGAAATTGGTCTGTAATTTTCCTTCTTTGTTGTGTCTTTGTGTGGTTGGGTATTAGGGTGATTGTGGCCTCATAAAAGGAATTTGGCAATATTCCTTCAGTATCTGCTGTGTGAAATAGTTTGAGGCATAATGGTAGTAATTCTTCTTTGAATGTCTGGTAGAATTCAGCACTGAAACCGTCTGGACCAGGGCTTTTATTTTTGGGGAGTTTTTAATAACATTTTCGATTTCCTTAAGGGTTATAGGCCTGTTTAGGTAATTAATCTGATCTTCGTTTAATTTTGGTAGATGGAACCTGTACAGAAAGCTGTCCATATCTTCTAGGTTTTTTGTTTTTGTGGAGTACAGATTTTCAAAATATGACTTGATAATTCTCTGTATTTCCTGGGGGTCTGTTGTTATGTATCCCTATTCATTTCTGATTTGTTTGATTTGGACACTCTCTCTGTGTTTTTTGATTAGTTTGGCTAAGGGCTTATCTATCTTGTTAACTTTCTCAAAGAACCAACTCTTAGATTCTTTGATTCTTTGTATTGATCTTTTTGTTTCAATTGTATTGATTTCACCTCTAAGTTTGATTATTTACTGCCGTCTACTCCTTCTAGGTGAGTTCGCTTCTAATTGTTCTAAGGCTTTCAGCTGTGCTCTTAGGTCTCTAGTGTGGGATTTCTCAAGGTTTTTCATATAGAATTCTAGTGCTATGAATTTTCCTCTTAAGACAGCTTTCATTTTGTTCCACAAGTTTGGATACGTTGTTGATTCATTTTCATTGAATTCTAGGAAGACTTTGATTTCTTTCTTAATTACTTCCTTGACCCAAAGGTGGTTCAGCTAATTGATGTTAAGTTTCCATGAGTTGGTAGGCTTTCTTTGGGTTTTGATGTTGTTGAACTCTAATTTTAGGTCCTGGTGGTCTGATATGTTACAAGGGATTATTTCCATTTTTTTGTATCTGCTGATATTTGCTTTATGACCAATTATGTGGTCAATTTTGTAGAAAGTTCCATGAGGACCTGAGAAATATGTATATTTCTTTGCCTTTGGGTGGAAGGATCTGTAGATATCTATGAAATCCATTTGCAACATAACCTCATTTAGACTCCTTATTTTTCTGTTGAGGCTCTGTCTGGTTGATCTATCCAGGGTTGGAAGTGGGATATTGAAGTCTCCCACTATTAGGGTGTAAGAATTGATGTGGGATTTGAGCTTTAGCAGTGTTTCTTTTACATATGTAGGTGCCCCTATATCAGGAGCATAAATATTTAAGATTGAAATCTCCTCTTGACCAATTTTTCCTGTGATGAATAAGTAGTGACCCTCTTGGTCCCTTTTTATTGCTTTTAGCTTAAAGTCTACTTTGTTAGACATTTGAATTGCAACTCCTGCTTGTTTCTTTGAACCATTTGACTGGAAAATCTTTTCCCAACCCTTTATTCTAAGCCTGTGTCTGTCTTTGCAGTTGAGGTGTGTTTCTTGCAGGCAACAGAATCATGGCTTCTGTTGTTGTATCCATCTTGTTAGTGTATGACATTTTTTAGGAGAGTTGAAACCATTGATATTAAGGAAATTAGTGACCATTGATTCATGTTTCCTGACATTTTTGGTGGCTACTTGTTTGTATTTCCTTTCTCTAGGGTATTCTTCTGTGAACTTACTGAATGTTTGTGATTTCATGGGTGTATCTGAGGTCCTTAGGTTGGAGTTTTCCCACTAATATTCTCTGTAGTGATGGGTTGGTAGATAGATATCCTTTCAGTCTGACTTTGTCCTGAAATACCTTGTTTACACCATCTACTGTGATTGATAATTTTGCAGGGTATTGTATTCTAGTTTGGCAGCTATGGTGTTTTAGCATCTGTATAACTTCTGACCAAGCCCTTCTAGCTTTCATTGTTTCCATTGAATAGTCAGGCATTATTCTGATGGGTCTGCCTTTATATGTGAGTTGACACTTTCTTCTGCAGCTCTTATAATTTTTTCTTCATTCTATATGTTTTGTGGCTTGATTATAATGTGGCACGCTGACTTTTTTGGGGTTCATATCTATTTGGTGTTCTGTAAGCTTCTTGTATCTTTATAGGCATTTCTTTGTTCAGGTTAGGGAAGTTTTCTTCTATGATTTTATTGAAAATATTATCTGTGCCTTTGAGCTGGTATTCTTCTCCTTCTATTCCTATTATTCTCAAATTTGGTCTTCTCATGGTGTCCCAGATTTCCTGAACATTTTGAGTTATGGCTTTTTTAGTTTTACCATTTTCTTTGACTGATATATCTATTTTAGCTACTTAGTCTTCTATTTCAGAGATTCTATCTTCCCTCTCTCAAAATCTGTTTGTTATGCTTGTATCTGTGGTTCCAATATTTTTTTTCATATTTTCTATTTTCACTTTGCCTCATTTTGTGCCTTTTTTATTGCTTCTATTTAAGCTTTTAGTTCCTGGCATGTTTCTTTCATAGATTTGTTCATCTCTTCCAATTTTTTGTTTGTAATTTCTTCTATTTCTTAAAGGCTTTTTTTCATATCTTCTTTTAGAGCTTTGATGATCATCAAAAAGTAATTTTTGGTGTTGCTTTCTTTTGTTTCCTCTTCATTGCTCAGTTCAGGTGTTGCATTTGTAAGTTGTCTACTCTTTTATGGATTTACCATGTTGTCCTTTGTATTATTATGTAATTTTTTGCACTGATGTTTGCCCATGGCTTCAGTGGTTCACAATTAGATAGCTCCTGGTCAGTTGTGGCACTCGGATTTTGTGCCTCCTGTCACCCCTCTGGTCAGGGTCTAAGTCTGTCCTTCAGAGACCCCTGCAGATGTTGGCTTGCTCAGTTCGAGGTGGCGGTGGGTAGCCGTGCAGCTTCCCTCAGCAGGAGCTGTGGGTTTGATGACCTGCAGAGTTTATCTACCCCTGCTCCAGAGTGCGCTGGGAATCTGCAGACAGAACTTGTTTCTGGGAGCGGAACCAGAAGCTATGGATACTGTTCTCTTAAGGGCAAGAGTGCCTCTTGAACATAATGTTGACATATGATAGGGCATTGGTCATTTCCTGGGGTAACACCTTCCATTGATAATGCTGATCTGGTTCTCCTTGATTTAAGGAGGGAACAGTGAATGCAAATCTAGGTCTATCTTTGGGAAATAACAGTATGGAAAAGAAGCAATCCTTAATATCCACAATAATTAAATTCCAATCTTTGTGTAGTGCAAAGAAAATGGGAAGGACCCTTTGAATAGGGCCAAACATATTCATTTGATCATTAATGGCTCTCAAATCATGTAACAATCTCCAGTTGCCTGACTTCTTTTTAATCACAAAAATAGGAGTATTCCATGGAGATGTGGAAGGCTCTATGTATCCTGACTTTAATTGTTCCTTAACCAATTGTGCTACTGCTTCCAATTTTTCAGAGGACAAAGGCCACTGAGGAAGCCATACGGGATCCTTTGTTTTCCATGGTATGGTTCGTACTGCCCCAATGGCCCGTAGGAAAATCCCCAACCTTGTCTGGCTTGGTTCCCTTTTGGTAAAATGGACTCTACTCTCCCTTTTTCTAATTTTCCCAATCCTTTTTCTTTCCTATATCCCATGTTTTGCACAATATTCTTTGCCTGTGAAGAATATCCATAGTTATTTGACAGGGTCAACCCCATATGTTGCATGAAATCTCATCCCCACAAATTGACCAGGAGGGGGAGTACATAGGGTATGAATCTCCCTTATTGACCTTCAAATGTTTCCCATGATAGAGTCATGGAACTAATTGAGGGGCAGGATTGATACCCCAAGTCTTGTAAGGAGTGGGACAACTGGATAATAGGCCATGTCTTGGGCCACCAATAGGAAGAAATTATACTCTTGTCTGCCCCTGTGACCAAAATGCCCTCAAACATTTTACCATTAATTTTTAATGAAAGTTTGCGTCTCTCATGTAGGGAGACCATCAAGTAGGCTGAATCTGTGCCTGAGGATCCCATTTCTGCAAGTCCTGGTCTCAGCGGCTCCTTTCTCCCCTCGGGAAGGAGCAACAACTGTGCAATCCTATCTCCCTTAGAGATAGAGAATATCCCTTTAGGCCTAGAACATAAAATTTGTATGTCCATAAGGTGTTGATTATCTACAAGTCCTGGATGCACTATTAATCCCTGTAGGGTAAGTGCACACCAACCCAATATAACCCAACTGTACCTGGGGGCAAAGGTGTTATAGTTTCTGCAGGAATTGGTTGAATATGCATTTGTGGCATTAATAGGAAGTTGGAGGTGGCGTGCAGGTCCACTCTTGTGGAGTGTCCTGGTCTTTGTTCTCCTGGGTCTTGACAAACCAGTTCCCATATCTTTGAGGGCCCTGGGACTGAGGGCCCAACAGCCCATTTTTTGGCATGTCTGCTACCTGAGGATTAGTGGGTTGGTCGATGGGAGGGAGGAGCCTCCCTTGAATATCCCTTACTGAGCAGCACTGGCTGGCTTTGTGATAACCTTTGCCGCACAGCTGCAAAGAGTGAGATTCTCCCCTTTTGTGTTTGGGGTTTTCCAGTCCCTTTTAAGATGACCAGCCTTTCCACAACTAAAGCAAACTCTTTGATTGGTCCTACCCAGGAGCTGCTTCTGGGATTGGAGGATAGCGGCCACTAATCCAGCATTTGTGAGGGGGCCCCAACTCCCTGCAAACTCTGAACCAGTCTTGTAATCTTTTATTTTTTTCTAGGTGCTATTGCTGCTTGACATTCTTGGGTGGCTTGCTTGAAAACAAGCTGCTCTATGAGAGGGCAGCTACTTCAATGTCACCAAAAAATGTGCTCAGCTGCCTCTGTCATCCTTGCTACAAAGTCTGAAAAGTGCTCTTGGGTCCCCTGAATGATCTTTGTAAGCTGATTATTGGCCTCCCCTTTTCTGGAGAGTGTTTTCCAGGCCCTTATTGCCTTGGCAGCAATTTATTGATAGGCGCCCCAATGATAATCTATCTGAATAGAAGCAAAGCGTCCTTGACCTGTTAAAAGGTCAAATTCCATTGCTGTTGTTCTGGGGTTAAGGCCATGGCATTAGCCCTGGCTTGTTCCTGAGCTGCCTCATGCCAGAGGGCTTTCCATTCCATGTATTGGCCCATGATGACAAGGGAAGCCTTTATGACCATCTGGTAATCAGCTGGCATCATTGCAGTCATAGCCAGCCTTTCTAACTGGGCCAAGGTGAAATTAGCTGAAACCCCATATTTCCTGACTGATTCTGCCAATTCCTTTATCTGATTATACTCTTCAGGCACATGTACCTGTCCTCCCTCCACACCTTCAAAGACTGGATACGCAAGGTGCAACTTTCTTCTAACTTTGTCTGGGAGGAAAGAAAAGGACTTCAGACACATCTCATAAGGAGGAAGCACCGAAGGGACCGCCTGTGTGGATGACACTGGATGTGGGTGCGGTCGGCCTTTTTTTGTTAATTGGTAGGCAGTTGTCTGTTTGGTACCTCTCTCCTTCTTACCTGACTGCCTACTCATCCAGTTCTGCCTCCTCAGCATTTAATTCTTCATTTTCTGAGTCCCCTGATACATCAGAACTCTTCAAGTTCAAAGCTTGTAATTCCTGCTTAGGGTATGGGGTAGTCCCCCCTTTTTGCTTTACAGTAGGCAGGGAACTCCCAGATTCATGAGAATACACTCCCTTGTCAAGAGACTCACAGGGAGGGCCATTTTCCTTATTCAGGATTGGTTGCCTTTTGTGCACTCCTAAACTCTCACAATGTTCAGTTTCTGACATGCTATCCTGGACTTCCTCAAGAACATCCCGCCGTTTTTCCATGGCAGCCTGACAAGACTCATCCTGTAAGCAGTTCTTAACAAGTTTCCAATAACGGTGGAAATAATGAAAGCAGAACCCTCCCAAGAGGAGGATCAGCAAGGACTCAACAGTACCTTCCCATGGTGGTGACAAGTTCAAGCCAAAATCCAGAAAAGGCATACCTCTCTGAAAGTACCTGCCTGCAGTTCTGAATCCTCCTTGGGGTCAAGGGGTCTCCAATGATGCCAATGATGTTGAAATTTCCCGGGTTTTCCACACCAGATGTCCCGCATTACTGTCTCACCAGCAAGAATGATGCAGCACATGTAGGATCCTTCTGCAGAAAAGCTTTAATGCATCTTGAGAGGGAGAGCATAAGCTTACAAGGCGGAGACCCCAAATGGCTAAAACCTGTTCCTTATATAAGAAACAGACCCCCGCCTAGGACGTGTCAGACTCAGATTGGCTGTAGTTCAATCGGGCGAGGTGACACAATGGGAGAGGCAAAGAACAAGGTGTAAAAATTCCCCTTGTACCTGCACAGTGTACTTATTTACACATTAGAGCACAGGATATCAACGCCATCTTGAAATGGCAGCAGTGAGTGCAGCTTCTCACAAGCTCCCAAGAGAATTATTTACTGATTATTTTCCTTAGGTTAAATGAGACAGTTGAGCAGAAAGTGGGCCCTACCCCAACCATAGTGATTCTGATTAATTAATGGACATGGTAGGGGCTTAACAATCATATCCATGATGGAGTAGCCACTGTCTGCAATAAGGAAATACATAAATGAATGACAACTACCAGATAGTGATACATCCACAGACCCAATAATAGCACTCACTGCATCTCTCCATGCTCTTATGTCTGAGAATTAGAAGAAATTCTAATTGGTAACTAATGCTTCTGCTGTGAATGATGCTCTTGACTGCTTATGATAAGTTTACTTGCTAACAGCTTCTTGGTAAGGATATTGTGTAACAGCTATATTGATTCATTATAGCAGTACCAGCTTCCATTTGGGTTCCTGTTGTTAATGCTTCTCATTTTCATGCTACTACCATTATGGCTTAAACAATATTGACAACATGGAATCAAGACCAAAAGGACTTTGGAATTACAGCTGTCATTATTAAATACTATCAGTAGGAGAAGTGGTGGCTGGAGTACTTTAATTGACTTAAACTGCTGCTACAATACAGATCTTGAATCAGGTAGTAGTTCAGTCTGCTGAACCATTATATGCCCAAGAAGTCATTAATCAACATCTCCATCAGGCCATACATACATTGCAATAACATATTTACTTAATGGCTAAAGAATAAGGATTAGTGAGAAACCTTCATAGGTACCTAATCTTAGATACCAAGCAATTTGCCTCACAGCCTATTGAGTCTCTAATATTTTTTTTGGAAATAAACCAACTGCCATAATACATAAAAGGGGCATAGATAAGTTTTTAAATTACTCTGCCTTGTTTTAAAAACAAATCTATTAATTATATATGACCAGAGTGGCAAATATAACCCCAGAAATTGACTAATGTATGACAAAAATGTTAGCTTCTAGATCCTTACATATGTCTTGCTGGACAGAGTGATACTTTTAATTCTCTTCTTTAAAAATTTTCTACAGCACATTTACTAACAAAGACAAGAGGGACAGTTGAAATGCTTAGCCCTCCTGAGGTGCTACCAACAATGTCAGGATAATGTACTTTGGCTCTCACTGAATATGTTCCATAGATAAAAATAAAAGAATATATAAGTAGGATGTAAATGCTGTCTAAAAAATTTTATAGGCCTGGAGTATAGACCAAAAATTTCAGGCTAGCTTTGCCCCAAGGTCAAGACCCACAGCCACTTTTTCCCAAATAAACAAGAAAAGGCTTTTATTAACTGGTCTATGGCTCAGGCTTATGACTTGCTAACTCTTATATTATGAATTAACCTATGTTTATCTTAATGTTTAGCTATATGGCTTGGTACCCTTTCTCAGAACAGCATTCTCATCCCACTTTCTTTTAATCTCGCTGTCATCTCTTGTTTGCTTTTTCACTTTCCAAAATTCTCCTAGTCTTCTTGCCCCACATTTACTCCTATTTTGATACTTGAACAATCAGCAATTTCATAAACCAATAAGAGAGGACAAATATGTACAGTGTGCAGGAGCATTGCCCTATGGCATGGGGGCTAGCCTAGCCTCAGCAAGTTTTAACTGGTAGTTATTGGTGCCTTAAAACACTTAAAAAGCTTATGCCAATTTAATATAGTCATGAGGAGACTTTGAGTTGGCACTTTGTTATAAGCCAAACTTGGATCTGCTTGGGGCCTAGTAACAGAGGTGCAGTCCTGATGTGAGTTGACCTGAATCAGTAAGAGATGACCATATCAGAGTCACAGATGCCAGAAAAGCAAATCCATTTTCATAGACAGAGAAAGGGTTATATTAGAATTTCCCCCTTCCTCAATAAATTATACTAGTTTGTTTCAACTAGTTCCCAGAGACTGTATCATTGTTCAACATGTCTTATTGCAATCTTCACCAAAAGAAAAGTAACAAGACCCAAAGTGCAGGCAATACTAATACCTAATTCCACATTCTTTGTTTTATGTAGCCACTCACCACTCCATTTAAACCACAAGAATCAGGTTTTACTTGCATTAGCAAGGCATTCCAACTTTAACTGTGAATGAGCCATTTCCTCTGCTTGATATGCTTGCTCAGTATCTGTCTGACTCTTGTGATTATAACATTTATTTGAATGTTCCCTTCATAGGGAACCTTTTTCTGGTCACCTACTTTAAAAGTAGTACTGTATTATTAGCTGTAGAATAGTTATTACCTAAGTTTGTTTTTTATTATGTCTTGCATTCAAGTCTCTGAAAGTAGATAAATATTTTTTTTTCTTTTCTGATGATTTAAAACAAACTTTTTTAGTATTATAGCCCTAGATGCTCTGAAAATTATTCTGTAGACCAGGTTGGTTTTAAACCCATAATAATTCATATAATTCTACCTCCTGGGTGCAGCAATTAAAGGCATGCACTACAAAGCCCAGCAGATAACTGCTTTCTTTTTCACTTATGTTCTCTGCAAAATGAGCTGCTTATTTCATCAAAGTTCACTGATGGTATAAACAATATCTTTTTAACCAAATACTTTAAGAGCCAACTCAGACTTTCATTAATGTTTCCAAGGCCAACCAAAGACCTCATAGTGAAATGAATTAAATACTGACTAACTATGGCTATCATGGTAATCAGGTGAAAATTTTTATTTGGCAAAACTCTGTGTGGCATCAAGTACTTATTTAATCAAGTAACTATTTAATAGCAGGGACTTAGTTAATATTTAATGACTATTTATTGATAATTAGCAACTAAGCTCTTCTGAGGCTTGAAGTATAAATCAGTTGGTAGAGTGCTTGCACAAATAAAAATCCCTGAGTTTATGTTCCAGCACTTCAATACCTGTCATCTAAGCACCTCAAGGTAGTGCTAGCACAAGAAATATAAATCCCAAAGTTTATGTTTTAGCACTTATATACCTGTCATCTAAGCACCTCAGAGGTAGAGCAAAGGCCTAGGTTAAGTTTCCAAAACATACTGTGTTACAACTACTCAAAATTCATGTTTAGAAATAGGTACTAAAAGTGAGAAAGGCAGCTGATGGCACTTGCCTATATTCCCTTGTGATGGTATAAATGACAGTGGCCTGAAAAGCTTATATGTATGAGCCCAGGTGGTGAACCTGATATAGAAATAATAGGAAGCTTGAATGACTTGAAGGAGGTATATTTCTAGAGAGTTCAGCTTTTAAATATTAAGTGACTGGTACAATTGTCAGTTTTCTTTCAGCTTTCTACTTTTCGATCAAGATATGAGCTCTCAGCTGTTGCTGACACCATGTGTTTGCCTCTCAGTTGTGACTCTAATCTTCTAAAACTGTCAGCCAATTAAGCAATTCTTTTATAAATTGCCTTGATTATGGTGCTTTGTCACAGCAATAGAAAAATAACTTACACATCCCAATACGTGGGAGGCAGAGGCTAGTGAATCTCTGTGAGTGCAATACCATCCTGCTGCACACAGCAATTTCAGACCAACCAAAAGATAGTCATATTTGTTCTCAATAAAAAACAAGAGAACACAAGTTCTTTGCTGGTATGGCATAAGCATAGATTTTAAAACCTATCATAGGTTTTTCAGACTGAAAATTCCATCAGAATAATATTTAAATAATATTTAAAATAATCCATTAAAAATTTATACTTTGTGTTTTTATCATATTTACTTAATATTTCCAATTTCTCTCAGATACACCTCTTCAGCTCTATGCCCATCTAGAAAGGCCTTTCAGAAAATAAAGAGGTCAGAAAGTTATGAACTAGAAAATATAATTGTGGCTTTTACTTATATAGCTAAATAATAAAATAGGAAATGGTGTTTTGTGATACACATACACATTTAACATACAAATATTTATATATTTAATGAATATAATTGAAATATTTATTATATAGTTATTAAATTGATGGGCATTCCTGTAAATGGGGAGATCATAAGAGTGGGTCTGAATCTAAGGACTGATAACTGAGGTTGACAGCATACATTATATAATGTCACCAAACAATATATATAATAAAATAATTGGCATAATTATAATTACATTGGTACCAAAAATTAATGGGCTTTTTTGATATTGGTTTTATTTTATTGGGGTACTAGGAATTAAATACAGATATTAAGGTATGCTAGACAATTGCTCTTGCTCAGCTATCTCCAAAAAGACAATGGGTAGACTATTGTCTATAATATATTTTGGAAAACTACTATGCTTTCTTCTTCAAGTTAGGAATTTTTCTACAGGACATATAGGCCTCTTTGTCTTAGCTAATATTCTAGTAAGAAAAAACCCTAAAACTTGTCTTTACTTTTTTTTGTTACAGCCTTTTCTCTGTTAAAGCTATATGGGGAAGCTTAGGATATAACTCAAGGGCTCACTTACATGAGAGGGCTTGTTTTCAATGCCAACAAAAAAATCTGGAGTGTTGCTGAGGATGTGAGATGTCACTTTTGTATGACAATGTTGATCAGTGAAGATATCTAGAATTCAATTTAAAAGTTACATTTGAATGTAACTATGTAAAAATATTTTAGGGTTAATCAGTATTCTATACTACAGATTCATTGAGAATTAAAAGTTAAAAAAAAAGAAACTACTGAATTGCTGTTAGACCAGAATATGAAGTTTTACTATCAACAAGAATATAAAACAATGAGCTAAAATACAATGTTACCCAAAATAACTGCACAATTGAAACTATTGGGATTCATGATCCATCAACTTATGTGACAAAGGTATACTTTTGTGACTGTGATGAATTCCTTTTATAAATTTAGTGAGCTTTAGTTAATTTTCTTCAATCATTAGAAAATTTTTTATAATTGTTATGATACTGGTTTATATTCAAACATCCATTGTACATACATATTTAATATTTATAGTTTTGAGAAAATCATTATTACACATTCCATAAAAAAGCAAAACATTCAGAAGAGATTAAAAAACCCATACAGTATTAAACTTCTTTACTCTAAAATATATGAAACATAAAAAATAAAATCTAAAGCTCCTCAAGCAAGGTTAGACTCAGCTACAGATCAGAAGAGCACAGTAGGTCCTGGGTAATGCCCATGGATGCATTATGGTCACCACAAATTTCTGCTAAGCAACATATCTACAGAAAAATAAGAGGTTTAATTTTGTTTTGTTTTGTATGTGTGTGTTTTAAATCACTTTATTCACCCATCATCTTTCAATGAAAAATGAATGCTTTTGTTTATATTCACTAATAAGTAAGTACATCCCCTGCTTATCTTTCTAGGTTTGTGATACCTTGTTTACAAAAATATGCTCAAATTCATCCATTTGCCTGCAAATTCCAGGATCAATATATCTTTTTTTCTTACTGATGAGTAGTTTTCCATTGTATAAATATGCTACAGTTTGTTAATCTACTACTTACCTGAGGGGTATCTAGGTTGTTTCCAGTTTATTGCTATTACAAATAATGCTGCTATAAACATAGTTGAGCTAAGGCTTTGGGGGTGGGAATGTGAAGCTTTAGGGTACATGCCCAATAGTGATATTGCTGGATCCTTGGGGAGAGTGATTCCCAGTTTTCTGAGAAAACCCCATACAGCTTATAAGATTGGCTGAACAAGTTTACATTTCCACCAACAATGGAGAAGTATTCCCCTTGCTTCACATCCTCTCCAGCATAGGCTGTCACCTTAGTCTTTTATCTTAGCCAACCTAACAGGCATAAGGTGGTATCCAAAGTTGTTTTGATTTGAATTTCTCTGAAGGATAAAGATGTTGAGCATTTTTATCATGTACCTTTCAGCAATTTTTAATTTTGTTGAGAAGTCCCTTTTTAGTTCTGAACCCCACTTTTGGTTGAGTTATCCAGTTTTGGGCTCTAGTTTCTTGAATTCTTTCTATATATTTTAGGGATCAGTCCTCTATCATTTGTAGGATTGGTGAAAATCTTTTTTCATTTTGTAGGCTGTTGTTTTATTTTAATGACTGTGATCTTGTTTTTACAGAATTTTCTCAGTTCCAGGAAACTACAGGGTCATATCTTTACATGCTGAAAAAAACCTTTGATAAAGGCCAACTCTTCTTTATGATAAAATACCTGGAGAGATCCAAAATACAGAGAAGCTACTCAGTATAACAAAGGCAATTTACATAGAAATTAACACCCAACATCAAACTAAATAGAGAGAAACTCAAAACAATTCCACTAACTGCAGAAAATAAACAAGGCTGTCCAATTCAGCAAAGTTCTCAAAGTTTTAGCCAAAGCAATAAGAGAATAAAAGGAGATTAAAGGGATACAAACTCAAAAAGAAGAAGCAAAACTATCTTTATTTGCACATGATATGACTGTATTCATGAGTGACCCACAAAATTATATTAGGGAACTTCTACATTTGATAAAATAAACTTCAGCAATGTAGCATGATACAAGATTAATTTGAAAACTCAGTATCTCTCCTAGACACTAAAGACAAACTGGCTGGAAAAGAAATAAGGGAAGCATCCCCCTTTATAATAACTGCAAATAGTATTAATAACTGTTTTTCCCTGTGTTCATGGGTAGAGGATTGGCACCATAATGCATAGGACTGTGCCACTCTCCAAGAACTGCCTAAAGGTACAATTTGTATCTGTGAGTGTGTATAACTACTTAATAAATTTTAATCCTTTATACAGTCTGCCCAGAATATGACTGGAATAATACCAATGGGGGAACCAGCCATGTCCCTAGGTGTACAAGTGAGAGATCAGAGATCAGATGGTGACTTTTGACAACTGAATCCCAGCCCTCAGACAAGCACTCTCCTTTTGCTTGGCACACAGTCTGCCCAGAACATAGCTGACATAATAGCAATAGGGGAATACCCAAATTCTTGGGCACACAGCTGAGAGGAGAAAATTTAAGAGGTTATAAATGTCATCATAGCAAAGTGACCTCACAAGAGGAGCTGATCCTCAGAACTCATAGCCCTCTGATCAATAACCCACTAAGAGCCAACCAAGAACTAACAAAGAGTGAATTGAGAAAACAATGGACAGATATCAGTGCAAGAACATATAAAACAATACCAAGATCAACAAGACAAAATCAGAAGAAGCAAGTGGCTCTATAGCTTTGAGACCTGAATATAACAATGAAGAGGGAACAGAAAAAAATGACCTTAAAAACAGCTTTATGAAACTAATAGAAGCCTTAAAGAGGTTATAAAAAGTCCCTTAAAGAATTGGAAGAAAATACAAACAGAAAATGAGAAGAGGTGAAAAAGACCTTAAGGGAAAAAAAACACAAGAAAAAAAAAAAAAAACAGGTGAAAGATATTTAACAGGAATTAAAAACTGAAATAGAAACAATATGGAAGGCACACACTGAGACAAAGCTAGGAATAACAATCCTGAAAAAATGACCTGGAGTCACAGATTCAAGCATAACCAACAAAATCCAAGAGATCAAAGAGAGAATTTCTGGAGTGGAAGACGCAACAGTGTTAAAACATACATCAGTTAGTGAAAACACTAAACCCAAAAGTCATAACACAAAATGTCCACAAAATTTGGAACACCATGTAAAGCCAAACCTAAGAATAATTGGAATTGAAAAAAGATAATACCAGCTCAAAGGCACAGAAAATTTCTTCAACAAATTGGTAGAAGAAAACTTTCCTAACCTAAAGAAGGAAATGCCTGTAAAGATACAGAAAGCGTACAGACCACCAAATAGATTAGATTCACATAAACAGTCTGCTTGCCAAATAATAATCAATTCACTAAAACTACAGAATAAAGACAAAAGACTAGAGCTACAAATGAAAAAGACCAAAAATCAGATCCATCAAAAACTGATAACTGAGTTTGATGAGGTATATGATGTAAAATCACAAAA
>PVIH01026938.1:0-17860 GCA_004025045.1 Sigmodon hispidus | reverse complement strand
AAGAGACCTTGAATAAGGATATATAGGGAAAGCTGAACACAAAGAAAATATATGTGTAGCAATCTTATTTGTATTTCTACCCTTGATAAGCCATGCTTATGATTCTTATCCTCTGTATAGTTATTGTTAACTCTTCTGCATTTTAAATTCTTTTTACTGTTTTTTTGATAAATACAAAATAAAGAAGAAAAAAAAAGAAAAAAAAGAAAGTGTGACCTTTTTGTTCATAAAAATAGTAATAATAAATAAATAAATAAATAAATGAATAGTAAGAAAAAAAAGAAAAACAGTACTGCTGAAAAAAAGATAAAATCTCAAGTCACTTTGACGTAAAATAAAAATAATTAACACCAGGTACTTGAATACTGATCAAACATCTCTGCAACTCAATTGATACATATTTTCTGTGAAAAAATCAAGTTTATTATGAAGCTATATCATTGTAAAGGATGGGCATCAAATGCCCTCTAAACTGTCTACTTTATAACATTGTAAGGAACTAAAAATAGCAAGGACATATAATATTGGTCAGTAGAATTTTGTTATATTATACTATAGTTCCTCTAAAGACAGTGGGATGAGATTGAAGGGAACTATGATGGAGTGTGAAGAGAGAAAATTTAGCTCAAGAAACCTCATTTTGCATTCTAGTAGCTATTTTATAAAAAGGCAATATAAAGTTTAGTTTCTCATTTCTGACAAAGGGGTTGTGCTGCCCAGGTCTGGGAGAAGAATAGTCGTGCATGATCAGTCCTGGGAAAAGAGCATGTTCTAAAAGAATAGACCTAGCAGGGGGCGTTCCCCAGTTCTGAGAGAAGAATACCTGCCCAGCTCTGGGAGATCAGCCAATACATCAGTTCAGGTCTGGGAAAGGAACAGAAATAATTCTTACTTGACTAGTTCTCAGGAAAAGTAGCCACCCTAGGTAGGGTCCCAGTGGGGTCCACCGAGGTGGTGTCCAAAGATACTATGGGGCAGAAAGACACTAAGCAAGAGCCAGTCAGTAGCACATCAGCACTGTACCCCCAAGTAGCCAACTTTGTTGTAGCTTTTTCCTATTAAAAAAAAAAAAAAAAAAAAAAAAAAAAAAAACCTCTTGTAGTTAATGGCATAAGCTACTTCCTGCTCTGTTATCACAGAAGCTTGAAGTATGCTTCCTGCCTGGCTTGTATTATGCTGTATGCATCCCAGACATCCCTGTCTCTGGTGGTCTCTCTGAGTATCAAGCTCTGGATACAATAAAGAGCATTCATGGCACTTAAAGGAAAAGGCAGTATGCTGTCACCATGCTCAAAGTCTTGGAATTCTCCTGCCTTATACACTGGTTCACATCAGAAGTGATAAACACAAATAAGATAAAAGGCCAGGAGGAGGTCAGTTTTCCCTGGAAAGAGAAAAGATTAATCTTCTCTGTTACTCCAAGGTCCAGTTTTTCCTGAAAGATTTATACTAAGAACTAGATAGAAAAAAACTTAATAATTAATATATTTTGCTGCATGATGATAAATAAAGTTGACCAGTTTTTGTAAGTAGCCTTGAACATGAAACAATACCAAGTGGTGCTGTGACTAAAAGTAGTACAACTAATCCAAGTTGCCCATTAACTGTTGTGATGACCTTTGGGACTCTGAGTGATCCTAGATCCTCAAATGCTCCAAATTAAAATTCTACAAATCAGCATAGATCAGACTTTTAAGTTATCAAACCAGATTCTACTGGGAATAGACCATTCTACACATTAAGTGAAATGATGGCCTTTGTAAGCCTAACCAATTTGTCTATGATTCAGACATTACCCTCTTCTCAGTATAAATTGTACCTGATTAGATCAAAAGTTAGCAAACTTGAATACTTACACAACCAGTTATTTTTAACAAACAAGCATAGTTCTTGCCACATTAAGAATGCCTCTGTGTTTATCTCCTAAATGCTCACTTTTTCACTGTTCACAATAGAGCATTCATAGCTATAAAGACCTTAAGCCACTACTGCCCCTCTGAAACTCTCTGCCACAACCCTGAGCTGTACCAAATAGATGCAGGGCCTTCCCTCCATATTCTTACCTAATTCCTCAGCCACCCTTTGTGTTGCACTTTTGCACTGGCTTTTAAATGAGGTACTTGCTACCATATAAAAATGCAAGTTTTTGAAAAAGTCACTCAGTAAATCTGCCATCTCATTGATCAGGTTTCAAATCTTTCAAATATCCTATAAATATGTCACATATATACATGTAAAAAAAAGCTGTATGACCTATATTAATACAAGATAAAGCTGACTTCAGAATCCAGTATATCATGTACAAAAGAGGTATTACATTATGTAAAAGCTGTCAGTTTTCAAAAAGACAGAATTTTTGTAGATTATAAAGGAAAAAATAATACCTATAACCATAGTTTGAAGTATCAACAATCTCTTTTCCATACTGATTAAAAAACAGTCAAAAATCTAATAACGTAGGAATACCTAGCTATCCTAAGTTATATTTGAGCAGAAACACATAATTTCAGTGTTTTAAAATTTATTTTACTTAATTTTTCATATATCTTTATATTATATTATATTATTATGTTATATTATTCTGCTTTTTCATATTTCTAACAAATTTTTACCTAGGGCCTTCCCACCTCTGTACTCATACCAGTTCATAAAACAAACATATGGAACATTTACACAATGGAGTATTTCTCAGCTATTAAAAACAATGACATCAGGAAACTTGCTGGGAAATGCATGAAATTAAAAAGTTATTCCTAAATGAGGTAACTCAGACCAGAAAGACAAGCATTGTTTGCACTCACTCATAAGTGGATATTAGCCATAAAGTACAGAAGGACCATGCTGCAACTCACAGACCCAGAGAAGGCAAGTATAACAGAGAAGACTCATGGGATGAATGTGTAAGTTTCACTGTGACTGGGAAATAGACTGGGCATTGCTAGTAGAAGGGGAGAGGATACCAAAAGGAGTAATGATGATAAGGACAGGTTTGATCAGGTACGGGAGGATGAAGAGGGTAAGTACTGGGAGAAACAATTGATGACTGGAATCTAGGAACATCTCTGGGATGAACTAGCAGCTTAGAGCAATGAAAATTTGCAGGAATCTGTGAGGTTAACCCTATTAAGCAAAAGGGTATATAAAGTAGAGACTGGAACATCAATCCAACCACAAGCCCTTCAACCTACAATTAGTTCGGACTACAAGTTCTGCTGGGGAAAATATGAAGCAGAAATTGTGAAAGTGACCAACTAATTCAATTATTATGGGTAGAAACCCATACTCCCAGAAGGATCTCACCCCTTAAAGTCAGGGTCAGAGGTAATATACTCCAGAGACCTGGGCTAAAACCAAACACAAATAGAAGAAATAATAAAATTACTATTAATGATATTCTGCTCTGCTCATAGTTTGGTGCCTACCCTAATTGTTATCAGAAATGTTTCACCCAGAAACTGATGGAAGCAGATTCAGAGACCCACAGACAAGCATTAGGCTAACCTCTTGAAATCCTGTGTAAGAGGGAAGAGGAAGGATTGTAGGACATAGTGGGGTCAAGGAAACTACCAGAAAACCCACAAAATCAACTAAACTGGGCTCTTAGGGTTTCACAGAGACGGAAACAACAACTAGGGAGCCTGCATGAGAATGATCTAGGTCCTCCTCTGCATATATGTTGTTCAACGTGATCTTTATGTGATACCAAATAATAGTAATGAGATCAGGGGATATCTATGACTCTGTTGCCTACATTTGGAACTCATTCTTACTACTAGATTGCTTTATAGAACCTTAACAGGGAGTTCACAGAGTCCCCGAAGCCTCCAGGTCCACCTGACTAAGAGATGAGTGTCACTCCAACCCTAGGCCAAGAAGAGACTGTGGTGGTCTCCAAAGCCCAGGCCAGGGACACAGCCCCCTCCACCCCAATGACACCCAGCTATGCCATAAAACCAAAGCTGGGAGAACCTTCCCAAGCCCAGTCCCCAGCAAAACATAGCTGGAGGGACAACCCATGGCCCAAACCCCTTCCAAACTGCAATCTGCATCATCACACACCAACAACTAGGGACCCCAAAGCCTCCTGGTTCACAGCTAATTGAAAGCCTACTAAGAGCCAACTGAGAGTCGACTACGAATGACCTCTGGGATAAGTAGAGACACAGAGCTCCTTGGCCTATAATCAACAAAGAACCAACTAAGATTAACCTCTGCAATTACTGGAGACACACAACTAAAAGCCAATTAAGAGCTGACTAAGAGGGAACAAAAGAAGCAATGGACAAATGCAAGAGAAAGAAAACCTATAACAATATAAAGAAGAACAAGACACCACCAGAAGAAGCTTCTACAACATGAAGACCTGAGCATAACAATGAAGAGGAAACAGAAGGAAACAATCTTAAAAACAACTTTATGAAGATAATAGAAGCTTTAAAAGGGTATATAAGAAATTCCCTTAATTAATTTTATGTTGTTTGGCTTATGTCTTAGGCATATTACTAGTTAGTTTTGTATTTTAATTTAATTTATTTTTATTAATTTATTTGGCCATGTGGCTGTGGCCTAATAGCTTGTATTTGTATTTTTATATATATATATAATTATGAACTTTATTTTTTATTTAATAAGCCAAAACATTCAGGAAAGAGACTTTGCATCTGGTTTCCATAATTCATTTTACAGGCAAATTCCTATATACATTATGTACTCTGAACTGGATTGTAAAATCAATGGGGAAAATGACATTTCAGATACTATTTCTGGTTTTAGTCATGACTAAGTTCTCAAGGCCATCATTATTCATCATGACAATGTGCCACCAAGAGGAAAGGGGACGACTTTTACTCAACAATGTGAAGACACAATCTTTAATCAGTTACATAATTATAAAAACCTCATAATCATCTGTCCAAATGTATCCTCTCAAGCTGCTGCAGCAAAAACTTAATGGGACCCATGGAAAGACCAACAGAAAATAGAACTCAAGCATCAGAATAAGGAAAAGACCAATGCAGTTATCTCCAAAGAAGACATAATGTATTTGTATTAAGACTATACTTCATTTTCATAGGTGTGCAGAAGCATGCAGTGTAACTACCCAAGCTAACTCAGCAACACAGGAGCTACAGTGTAGAATGGAGGGTGTGGGAATGCTGTTACAGACTTACTGGCCTTCAGTACAGGCTCATTTGACCCCAAAATGCATCCTCAGGAATCTGCTCATACTCTGGTGGCAAACAGGAGCATCCATGTCTGGAACACCAACTATAGCATTGGACCTTTTGGAAAGGATAGTTAGAAGGATGAAGTTGTCTTTGATACATTACGTAAAATACTTAAAGGGACTATAGACATTCAAAGAAAACAGTGCTATCATGGGCAAAAATGAGTTAAAACACTTTGAGAAAATATATGTAAATTTAAGTCTATCATAATAAGTTGCTTTTCTAGGTTTTCTGAGTTTCCCTTTTCCATTTTAAATGACAATTTCTTGAAAAGTAGATTGGTGAGGGGAGGAATGAGATTGTAGGTAGGAAACTGTACTTCCTTGAGATGCTGCAGACATGCTGCAGAAGGTAGTTGTGGGGCCTCCAGGTAACCAGGTACAGGAACCCAACCATGCCACTGACCATTCCACCCGCAGTTGAGTAAATTTACCTCACATTTGCCCAAATCAAGCCATCTAGGTTGGTCATTCATAGTTCATTTAATTCATATTAAGATTTTTCAGACAAATAACCTTACATCAGTATCTAATTAGCTGACAAAAAAAAATGTGTCAAAAGAATTATGGCCAAAACAATTAAACTGCCAAGGCTTCCTTTTTAAATGTAAATAGGTTACAGAGAAACATTGCATCAAATGTGTTAGTGGAATGCTTCAAAGTCAAAATTGCTACCATTTGCTTCCCTTAGGTGTCCTAACCCCTCAAGTGAATTTGCCATTTAGAGATGCTGACCTTTCTTGGGTGAGCATAGTCTCACACCACAGCACTTTAATCAGAGAAGAACTGAAGCCACCTTGAACATAGACCAGATGCTATTGAGTCATCATTGCTGTGGGCAAAAGCACCTCTCCGTTCATAAAGCAAGCCAGATTGGCTGCAGTTATATGTGAGCATGTGCTTTTCCCCTATGGACAATGAAAACTAATCTGATGTATGGCCTACATACATTGGCTACAGTCATTCTCTATTCCCTGCAATAGAACATACTAATGTATTTTTGAAGACATTTGTATTTGTATTTTTGTTATTTTTTTGACAGCTGGGTGGAGATGTGAACTCAAAATGCCCCAACTGTAGGAAAAGTGGATTGTCAGGCTTTTATATAATTGGTTGCTGCATAATTTAAAACATTAAAATAGCTGAGTGCTGGTGGTATGCACTTAATCCCAAAACTTAGGAGGCAGAAACAGATGGTTCTCTAAGAGTTTGAGATCAGTCTGGTCTAGAAAATGAGTTTCAAAAATGGCCATGGCTACACAGTAAAACCTGTCTTGAAAAACCAATAAGTAAATGAACAAACAAGCAAATAAATATTTAAAAAGAAATAAAAGAGAGTTCATAGCCATAAGTACCTACATCAAAAGAAATTAAAGGAATCTTCTATTCGTGAGACATAGTTGAAAGCTCCAGAAAAGTCAAATGAAATAATACCCAGAAATGGTAGAGAAGAACAAATAAACTTCGGACTGAAATCAATCAATCAATACAAAACAAAAAAAAAACCACAAAGAATTAATAAAACAATAAGTTGGTTCTTTTAGAAAATCCACAAAATTGACAAATCTTTTACCACATTTAACCAAAAGATAAATAATTACAATCTAAATTAATATAAGTAGAGACTAATTGAGAAACATTATAACACATACTACCAGAGTTTTGAGAATCTTTAATGAATACTTAAAAGTTTAGATTTTACCAAATTAAAAAATCAAGAGATGAATTTCTCTATATGCATGATCTACCAAAGCTATATCAAGATGAGATAAACAACTTAAAAAGGTCCATAACCTGTACTAAATTTTAAAATGTAATTTAAAACTTCCAAACCAAAAAAAGTCCAGGGCCAGATGGATTCAGTATAGTTGTATCAGACATACAAAGAAGAACTAATGGCAGTACTCCTCATATTATTCTGCAAAAGAACTGAAGTTAAAATCACCCTGACACAAAATCCACACAAATACAGAACATATTAAAAATTTATTGGCTAATATTCATTATGAAGAGATAGGTAAAAATTCTCAATACAATACGAGTAATTAAATTCACGAACACATTCAAAGTGTACAATATTTACAATGTTAAAACACATATTTAGTGACATGAAATCATTTATAAGGCACACAGAAAACATGACCTGAGTTCCATGAAGTTTAATTTTCTTGTCTTAACAAATGTAAATTAATAAAAATCATATTGATCATATGACAAAATTCACAGATGGTGATTAAACTAAATTTAGTTCCAAAAAGTCATATAAAATGCCCCTCAAATATTTAACAATCAATCAACAAACTTACATGTGTCACATGGACCAAAAAGAAAGTCACAAAAGACACATTTTTAATTGTACTGAACATAAAAGAAATGACATATCAAGATTGATGTGATGTAGTGAAATCAGTGTTCAGAAGGAAAATGATAACAAATGGTTATAATAAAATATTAGAGTCCTAATGGATAAGCCATCCACCCATGTTCGGTAATTAATCTTAATGTCATCAGGGTGAGGTACAAAAGCTTAACATGGCCATGTACAATATAGCTCTACACTACCATTTTAATCTCATTTCTTCAAATTTGGAAGGTAAAATTGTTGTTAAATCACACTACCAATGGCCCATGCTAGAGTTTATTTGAGAAGGTCTCTGGGCAGGTGCAAAGGAAAAGAGAAGATAAAGCAACTCCCTCATGGCATTTCCCTTACGAGAGAGCAGGTGGACACAGATTTATGTAGCACATCTAATATGAATATGAATGAAAGGGGAGTGCTCAGGTAGTGGGAGGTGGGGGAGGTCTATGGCCCCATCTAGTCATGCATATGGTTGAGAGATGCCTGCTCTCCATCCCAGAACAAGTTCTGATAGCACCATGTAAGGTTAGTCAGATTAGCATATTTATTGTGTAGCTACCATGTAGCAGGAATCTCTACAAAAATAACCCTTAATGCATCAGGTTCTTTTGAATAAGGTCTCAGTGTGGCAGTAACCATCTGCTCTTCCAAAATAAATGCATTCTTACTCCCTTTGTTGGCTTTCCTCAGCTTTACTGCACTGAAACACATTTCTAACCTTCCAATGTAAACAATAACTTTCAGTACTGTGGATAACTGCAATCAGATATCAAATGGGCCTAAAATACATTAGATATACGTATCTTCCTTAGCCATTCATCAGTATATTAATTGCATGACTCTCCTGTGCATATTACACAGCATCCCAGGATAATGGGAACTTGGTTGCCATTTTCAATTTGTTATCTGCCAAGCCTATTGAGATCTTTCCATTCTCATGACTCACAATGCAAAATGATTATGAACAAGAGAAGAACATTGCAAAATTCTGTTTTATTTGTATACTACTGACCAGGCCTAAAAGCTAAATATCTAACAAATGAGACTCAGTCACATTATAAGACTACATGGTTAATCAAGACAATCAAATTAAAAGTCACAATATAAATTTAGGTAGAAGTTAATATTGTATGTCTTTTATGTTACCTCATATGCTAGTTAGTTTTATAACAGAAACCTATTAGCAAATGAATTTTACTGCCTGTGTGTTCTAAAAACCTTAAGTAATATGAAAACAAGTAGTTAAGGATTTTTCTTTCTCTGAGTACTGAACATATATATAAATGCCCAGTTATTTTCATATTAGATATTGAATAAGCTAAGACTATGAAGATTTCATAGTAAAATTATAAACATATTGAATGGAAATAAAAATAATTAGTAGCATTAAAAATCTACCAACATATTCTTTAGAGACAAAAATGTAGATTTAGTAATTATCTTAAATTCTGAGGCAAATTAGATGCATGTTATTTTTCTTCCTTATTACTGAATATTCACAATTAGAATCGATTCTTTTCTGACCTAAGGATTCTACATATATTTCTGTTTTTACTTATAAGTATCTAAAGCCATAAATTAATCCCAAGGAAAGACTGAATTGGGATCCTTGTAATTATAAATATGTTGTAAAACAAAGCTTGATTTTTACAAAGGATAATAACTCAAAACTTTCCTTACTATGGCAGAGAGAAAAAGACACTCTGTTACTTGCAACAAAATACATTTGAACAGTCATGCAAAGTGGGAATGTGAAACACCTAAAGTCAACTACATTTAGAGTTTTAGAATTTATACATAAAATTAATTACCTCATACAGAATATAGTAAAAACCTTTGCTATTATAGATAGAAATAAAAACTTTCAAATTTTGTAAAGACCAAGTATGAGTAGCTGCCCAAGCTATGCAGTGCAGAAAGGAGGTTTCTATGAAGTGCACAGCACAGGGAGGCCTCAGCAATGTCTGCTTGCTACTATTTCACATAGGACTAAAACCTATCTATATCTTGGTAAAATATTTCCTGCCTAAATAAGGAATGAATTAATATCATTTTCTTTTAGAAATAAGTAAAATCGTCTCTGCTCTTTTTTTGTTTAAATTTCATTACTTTTGAATAATATGTAATAATATAGGGATTTGGATGTATCAAGCTGGTACTGTTCAAGAGGTCACCTCTCTGAGGACAAACTCTCATAATACCCAAAAGTACTATGCAAGCTATCAAGAGAAAAAAAGTAATCAATATTTCAACCAAGTTGTAGAGCCTTTGAACCACACAATGACTAGCATGGTAAGTATCCTAAAGGGTACTGCAGTGGCATTAATGCCTTGAGAGAAATCAAAGCTGCCTAGCTGGACTTATTATAGCTTACTCAGTGGAAGAAATGCTTGCATAGCACTCCATGCCTAGAAAAGATTTGTGGCAGGAAAGATTATATAGTACCTAAAGAACCTACTACTCCATTTTCCTAATCTAATGTACCTTCAAATAATATCCATAATGCTTATCTTTAACCCACAGAAAAGTGTTATTTTCATACCTTATCAAAGAACCTTCTTTTTTCTTCCTCGGCAGATAGGAGCTTCTATGAAGATCTGTGGTTGATTAAAATCCAGATAGTAAATGATCATAGGATGCTCAGACCCAGTTAATAGATCTGTAACACCATTTCTATTCCTAAGCC
This sequence comes from Sigmodon hispidus, assembly GCA_004025045.1. Taxonomy (NCBI): domain Eukaryota; kingdom Metazoa; phylum Chordata; class Mammalia; order Rodentia; family Cricetidae; genus Sigmodon; species Sigmodon hispidus. The sequence goes on along the minus strand of PVIH01026938.1, from coordinate 7,588 downwards.
TTGACAGAATTGCATAAATGGAGGCAGCATGATTTTAGTGGCCAAAGGACCAGGACACAGCTATTAGATATTATCTTCTAGACTTTGCAAAAAAGCCCTATCCATTAATTTTTAACAACATGAATGCCTACACAAAAGGCCTACATAATAAATAATATTTGACATGCCAATGTGGATGGGAAATATTACAAGGTACCATAGATAATTGAAAAATAGAGCAAGGTAGTGGCTGATGAAATCGGTGTATCTACATTTGATGCTGTACTTTAACACACACAAATACAAAATTTTAATATTTTATTAAACTCTGTATCACTGGCTTGCCTCAAACTCATCTTGTTTTCTAGAACTGTAACAAATGCAATATCTTTCTGCCTCAGCCTACTAGGTACCTCCTAAATATTATAAATATTATAGATACTACCAAGGCCAGATTGCTACATTGTTTTACATCTTATTGTCACATAATTTTTATGCTTATTGAGAGCCCAGTACAAAAATAACTCCATTCCATAGGTTGGGAAAGCACAGATCTTTTAAGTTTTAAATTATAAAATAAATAGTTACAGACTATTATCAACTTTAAAAATGTACAAACATTTTTTTCTATGCAACTTTATTGGGGCCTGATTTATCTACCTTTTCTCTGATCCCTTCTCTCCTTTCCAGTATTTACTTACAAATCTATCTATTTTCTTTTAAATAAGAGTATCTCTTTTCTTTTTCTGTTTGTTCTACATATAAGCAGTAAAAAGGGGTGCTGAATCAATCTAACTCAAGACCCAGCAATATCACTTTTGGGCGTATATCAAAAAGATATTTAATCATACCACAAAAATACTTGCTAAACTATAACATCATTATTCATAGTAGCCAGAATAAATGAACAATCCAATAAGAATGATGTACAGATCTAAACAGAGAATTCCCAATAGAAGAATCTTGAATGACACTTAAAAAGTGTTCAACATTCTTAAGCATCAAGAAAATATAAATCGAAATAACTGTGAAATACCATCTTACAGCTGCCAGAATGGCTAAGATCATTGGCTAAATGGTTAGAACAGTGATGACAGTCTATGCTGGAGGGAATATAGAGTAACGGGAATAATCCTTCATTGCTGGTGGAAGTGTAAACTTATACAGTCATGGTAGGTTCTTAGAAAACTGGGAACCAATCTGCCTCATAATCCAGCAATACCATTCTAGGGCATATACCGAAAAGATGCACAATAATAACAAAAGGACATTTGCTCAATGATGTTCATAGCAGCATTATTTGTAGTAGCCAGAAACTGGAAACAACCTAGATACCCCTCAACTTAAAAGTAGATTAAAAAAAATGTGGCACATTTACACAATGAAGTATTATATAGTAGAAAAAAAAAGACATCTCAAAATTTGCAGGCAAATGGATAGAACTAGAAAAAGATCAACATGAGCGATGTAACACAGACCCAGAAACACAAACACAGTAAGTACTTACTCATAAATGGATATTAGACATAAAGTAAAAAATAGACAGGCTACAATCCACAATCCACAACACCCGAGCAGTTAAGTAACAATGACGACTCTAAGAGAGACATCCATCGATCCCACTGGGAAGAAGTAGGTAACATTTCCTTAGTAAATCTGGAGCATGGGGTATTAAAGGGAGTGAAAAGAGAACATGAGGAAACAGGAGAGGGATGGAGACGGGAAACAACAAAAGTAAATGTCTTGGAAAAAAAAAAAAAAAATTATTTGAGGTTAGTGAGAAACCTGGTGCTAAGGAAACTTCCAGCAATCCGCAGGATGATCCCAACTAGGGCACCAAACAATGGTGATTTGATCTGAACGGATCTCCCCTGTAAAAAAAAATGATGACCACCCTAATTGTTATCATAGAAATTTCATCTAGCAATGGATTGAAACAGAGGCACGAATCCCCAGCTAAGCACTGGGCCAAGCTTCCAATTCAGTTGAAGGGAGGGAGAAGGGATTACATAAGCGAAGGGGAAAAGAGCATGGAGAGGAAACCCACAGAGACAGCTGGCCTGAGCTACTGGGAGCTCACTCACTCTGGACTAATAAGGTGCAGAACCTGAGTGAAACATAACTAGGCCCTCTAAGTGTCTATGATAGTTGTGTGGCTTGAGAAGTTGTTAAGGCATCTAGTAGTGGGACTAGGATTTATCTCTGGTTCATAACCTGGCTCTTTGAAGCCAATTTCCTATATGCTTTGGTCAGCCTTGATGCAGGGGCTAGGGACTTGGTACTGTCTCAACTTGATGTCCCAGACTCCCTATGGGAGGACTTGTCCTATTTGAGAAGTATATGGGGATGAGGGGAGGTGGTGAATGAGTGGAAGCAGAGGAGGGAACCAAAATTGTGATTGGTATGTAAAAATTCTTTTAAATAGAAAAGTAAAAAGGAGAAAATAATAAAAAATAGATCTGGACACAAGTATAGGTCTGTAATTATAGCACTAAGATATAAATACTACAGGACTCCAGCAACACAGTAAAATGAAATAGTTAACCTGAGATAAATGAGACCTTGTCTCAAATAAAAAATATAAGCATATAAAGAAAAAAAAACCTTGTTACTGTCGCTTAATGTATAAAATATTCAGCATTCATGGAAATTAATATTATTTCTAAAAGATTAATACCATCCCACTTATTTCAATATATAGATCAACTCAGTACATTATATATATGTATATATATGTATATATATATATATATATATATCCAGTTTATTTGTTCATCACATTGCCATTCACAGCAGCCAAGCTGTGTAATCAGCCTTGGTTTTCATGAGAAAACCCATAGATAAAAACACTATAAAATCATGCCATTTCCAGTAAATATATATAAAGCAGGAGATCATCATATTAAGTCATATTCAGGAAGACATGCATTCAATATTTTATCATATTCAGAACGTAGGTAAACAAAAAGCATGCAAGCAAAAGGAAGGGTGTTGGGGTTGGAGCAGAAGAAATGAGGTATTAGCAGGAAAAGGAGCTATATAATAAAGGTGGTAGCATGAAAATTTTACAGTCACAATTATATTTTCTACAAATGAATTATAGTAATGAGAAACTAATGGGTGGGGTTTCAAGGAGAGTAGTGGAGACGGAGAATGGCTAGTGTGAGGAAAGGAAGAGGGTGACTGATGTATTATTTCACTTTAAGTTTTTTCTCTACTCAAGGAGCATTTAACTTGTTGGAAGAGGAAACCTGAGTTGAAAAATAGTCTCCATCAGATTAGCCAACCACATATCTATGGGTCATTTTCTAGATTGAGAATTGTTGAGAATGAGAAAGCCTACTGTGGGCTGTGTTATTCTTGTTTAAATTGGCTTGGAATGTAGAAGAAAAGTAGCTGAGAAAGGCAAAAGAACTGAACCAGTATAAACAGTCTTTGCTCTTGGTTTCTACCTCAAGCTTATGTTTTAAATTTCTTTTTTTTCTTTTGACTTCTTTAGATTATAAACTCTAACATGAAAAATATAAACTAGAATCAGTGAAAAAATAATGTGTTTTGTATTAGCACATATATGTATGCATTTTTGTGCATACTGACAAAGCTGATACATTAATATTTACCCTGTAGAATGTACATGTACAAATCAGTATATGTTTGTTCTACTTGTATGTGAGATTGAGGTACTTTTTAGGTTTATTCTTTCAATGAAATTACACTTTTTTTCTAACAGGAGAAAAAATGAAAATAAATTTAAAATGTTGTGATAAATTGTATATTTAATAAAATCAGTCTGGTATATCAGTAAACAGAATCACCCACAGTCAAGCCATGCGGTCAGAGAGTGGTGACCCAAGCCTCTAATCTCATCACCTGGGAGGGATGAGTGATGACACATGTATTTAATCAGAAGACTGAGATCTTTATAGATCTCTGTGAGTTCAAAGCCTAACAGCCAAGCAGTGGCAGCTCATACCTTTATTCTAACTCCACAAGTTATAATAGAGAGTTGAAACAGAAAGTAAAATGGCTGGGCTGGAAAAAAATATATAAGGCAAGAGAAGGCAGAAATTAAGGATTTTGCAGAAGCAAACAGTCAGGCTGAAGACCCATCAAGATAGCACTTACCCTTTTTGGCCTGAGAAGATGTCTAGGTGAGAACTGACTGTTTTTCGTGGTATTCCAGACTGATTTTTAATACATATACAATATATCATTACAAAATGTCAGTGGCATTAGAAGTAGAAATTATACTTGTTCATGTTTTTCGAAAGATTTAAACATATAAATGCAAAATAGTTTGTAGAAGTTTATTATTCATAATGCTAACTATGGCATGATGTCTTAGTTAGGGTTTCTATTGCTGTGAAGAGACATCATGACCACAGCAACTCTTATACAGAAAACATAATTAATTGTGATGCCTTACATTTTTGAAGTTCAGTCCATTATCATCATGGTGTGGCATAGTTGCATAAAAAAAAAAAAAAAAAAAAAAAAAAAAAAAAAAAAAAAAAAAAAAAAAAAAAAAAAAAAAAAAAAAAAAAAAAAAAAAAAAAAAACTATCAAGCAAGAATTACAGTTACAATTTCTAGTCTATTTGTATTTAGTAAAATTAAAGAAAATATTCTATCATCTACCTTATCCTTGTGAGGCCAAAGATTCACATCTAATTTACCTTTTACTATAACTAATAAAACTATAATTATAACTATCTAATCTTCAACTATATCAAATACCACAGAAGGATATAATATTACCTGAGTAAACAGAAAGTGCAAGCAACTTCCAAAATCTAGAAATGACCGAGATGACATCTGGCAAGCAGTTGCTTTTGTTTCAAGTCCTTAAACATTAATTCCAAAGCTTTGCTGGTCTCCAAGATTTACAAATTTCCAGACATCATCATCACTCATGTTCCCGCATTTTGTGTGTCTACATTAGGTTTAGCTGAGACAATCATAATAAACTCAGTAACCAGTGGGAGATACTGCTGAAAGTCATTTCCAAGAATTTGCATCTTCTAGCCCACATTGAAATAATATAAGAAGTCTGAAAGTTATCATCTTCCAAAGTATTGGAAGGGGTGATGGCATGCACTCAATCTTAGACTGGCCTGGCCACACCTTGTTTATGGGTCCTCAAGGTCTAAAGGCCACACCTCTACATCAAGGTGAATAATGTCCAATTTCCACTGCACATATGCGCATAGATTAGTGAGATATTAGTAAGAAAAAATTTGTTACTTCTGTATTTTATAATTTAATATATCTTTTAAAAACTACCCACTTTATATTAATAATTTATTCTTTCTGAACATTAAGAAATATAAAATTTTCATAGCCTAAATATATCCATATTAGCAAAAATAAGCACACTTTCAAACATTCTTTTACCTTTTTTACCATCTGTGTGTGTAGTACTTAATAACCATTTGTTATTCATGCAAAACGCGTCAGTGTCACCAGCTATTGTATACTCCCTGTCATGGTAGAGTAGAATGATCTCCAAAGCAGCTGTCACCAGAAATCCCACCAGAAGCTTGTAAATTTACATCATTGGTTTCTGCAACACAATTAATTTGTGCATGTTTTCTAGCAGCAATTAGCAGCCGAAGCGAGTTTTAATGAAATAAACTTGTGATTCCCACAGGGACTATTTATAATGAACACTACAAAGCAACAAGAGCTTCAAACTATTTACATTAAGAATTGATTAATAACAAAGTCATTAAGCTCCATATTCGATTGCATATTGTGCCAATTTAAAGGATTCTGCTAATTAAGTAATCATAATCACTTGCATGTGCCATATCTAATTAACTTTTTATATCTCTTTAAGTTTTTCCTCCAGGACCAATAGCACTTAAGTGACATTAGCAAAAGAAACATTTAAACCATTTCTTGGAATATTGTTTCCTGATAAAGTAGATTTCCATGAAAACACTAGTAGAGCTTAATCAGAGAAAGTGCTTGTTCAGGACAATTACTTTGGTCTACTCTACATTTGCTCTTGAGTAAATGGATTAACATTAGGTTAGGGGTTAACAGACCTTTAAAATGTATCTGTGGAAATGAAGTTCAGAAACATGCTTTAAAACTTCTCAAAAACTTTAATACTAGAATCCTACTATATGAAGTAACTGTGTTAATCTCTTCTTTATTTACCTGACTTAGAATATTATGGATTCACCTGCGAAAATATTCAACAGTTTTCATCTCAATGGTAAGCAAAAAGCTCATGAGACGAATGACACATTCAGAAGAGATCTACCTTAACAAATAAATCTTATATCTCCTAAAAGAAATTTTAAAATAATATTTTTATGCAGCAGTATCTTGAAACACTGACCTAATTTTTAATAATTTGAAAGGGTTGCGAGCTATTATACATGTATTAATTATAGAGTTACATGGAATAATAATGTAAAAAATTATCACTATAAACAAAAATGACAAAATTGATTGTTGACATTATGCAGTGTATTATATATCACTACTAATTTTGTTTCTGGTTTTTTATTTTCCTATACCTAATTTCTGCTTGAAGTAAATTGCCTGGAATTTTTCTAACAATTTCCCAAGAAATTGATTTTATTAGGATTTGTTCAATTCAACACATTGAGTGTAAATGATATTTAAATTACTGTGTTGCCACTCTACATAGCAACTTCTATTACTAAGGCAGAGATTTTATGTAACATTTTTTTTATAATTTGCAGGTGAGAAAATAAAATTTAAAGTATTCGATAATTTTTATAAGTAACAAAAAAACCCAAAATTTTGATTAATGAAACAACTCTGAAAACATCAGACATTTATATAAATAACTCCAAAACCACTAAGGCTCAGGGAAGATGCAGTAGAAGATGTAGATCAAGGTAAGTGTTTGAAGTCTAGGAACAGTACTGTAAAATAATGTCTTCCAGATTTGACATGACTTTTATACCCATAAACTCAAAGTGGCTTTGGTAACAAGACCAGCAGAAGAACAAGTCAGCCAATGTTCCAACACTGATGCTGGGAGTACCTCTCCAGAAATCATACCCTCCTGAGGTAAGGAAAATCAATTTTTGAGATATTAGCCACTGATGGGTTTCTTATGTTCTAGGAGATCAACCCCTCCTCATCAAGAAGCAGCTCTAATTGTTCTTAGTGGGTTGTCATAAGAATAAAAGATGTGAAATGAAGAAGTGTTGAGTGCATTGGAGGGGCACGAGGACAGATACAACTTTTTTATATGTGTATGTGTGTATAAAACTATCAATAAATAGATAAAAAGTGTAAAAGTCTAAGAAAACTCTTAGAAGCCAATTCAATAGATCAACACACACACAAACACACACACACACACACCACCACCACCACCATCACCACCACCACCAACAACAACAACAAAAACAACAATGACTACTGTAGGGCGCGGTTTGCCTCTGCACAGCTTGCCAGCGCCGCTTATGCTAATTAGGCATCGAGTAGTGACCAATCCGATGTGCCTATGGCATTGAGAAAGGACCTATCCGATGCGGTCCTCAAATATGTTAATGAGCCATTACTTTGGGCCAATCACCAGCCATATGCTAATGAGACAACTTTGAACCAATCATTGGCTG